>JANHMN010000055.1:15409-47424 GCA_030674055.1 Rhabdomys pumilio | reverse complement strand
CCCGACAAAGCCAGCCTCCTCTACATATACAGATGGAGCCATGGGCCACTCCCTATATGCTTCCAGGCTGGTGGTTTAGACTCCGGGAGCTCTTACATCAGACTTCTTAATGGAGACTTTAAAAGTCACATGCAGATGTCATACAGACCCCAAGAGACCACAAATGCCAGCCCAGACTACTATACCCAACCAAACTCTCAATTACTATAGACAGAAATCAAGATATTCAATGACAAAACCAAATGTAAACAATATCTTTCCATGAAAACAGCCATACAGAGGATAATAGAAGGAAAATCCCAACATGAGGAGATTAAGTACACCCAAGGAAAACCAAGAAATTAATCTTTTCATAACAAAGCCAAAAGAAGAGAACCACAAAAACATAATCCACCTTTAACAACAAAATAACAGGAAGCAACAATCATTGGTCCTTAATAACTTTCAAAATCAATGGAATCAATTTCCCAATAAAAAGACATAGGCTGACAGACCAGATACATAAACAGGATCCAGAATTTTGCTGCATATAGGAAACACACTTCAGGGATGAAGACAGACACTACCTCAGAGTAAAAGGCTAGAAAAAAATTTCAAAGCAAATGGTCACAAGAAACAACCTGGAGTAGCCATTCTAATATCCAATGAAATAGACTTCAACCAAAATTTATCAAAAAAGATGGGGAAGGACACTTCATACTCATCAAAGGAAAAGTCCACCAAGATGAAGTCTCAATTCTGAACATCTATGCCCTAAATGCAAGGGCACCCACATTCATAAAAGAAACTTTACTAAAGCTCAAAGCACACATTGAACCTCACACAGTAAAAGTCGGAGATGTCAATACCACACTCTTACCAATGAACAGATCATGGAAACAGAAACTAAATAGAGACACAGTGAAACAAATAGAAGGTATGAACCAAATGGATTTAACATATATCTACAGGATATTTCACCACAAAGCAAGAGAATATACCTTCTCAGCACTTCATGTACCTTCTCCAAAGCCGAGCATATAATCAGACACAAAATTAGCCTCAAGATACAAGAAGATTGAGTTAATTCCATGGTTTCTGTTAGATTACCATGGACTAAGGCTGGTTTTTAATAACAACATAAACAACAGAAAGCCTACATACACATGGAAACTGAACAACACACTACTCAATGATGACTTGGTCAGGGAAGAAATAAAGAAAGAAATTAAAGATTTTTTAGAATTTAATGAAAATGAAGGCACAACATACTTAAAATTATGGGACACAATGAAAGCAGTGCTAGGAGGAAAACTCATAGCTCTGAGTGCCTTCATAAAGAAATTGGAGGTGTCAAACACTATCAGCTTAACAGTATATCTGAAATCTCTAGAACAAGAAGAAGCAAATACACCCAAGAGGAGTACATGACGGGAAATAATCAAACTCAGGACTAAAATCAAACAGGTTGAAACAGAGAACTATATAAAAAGTCAACAAAACTATGAGCTGGTTCTTTGAGAAAATCAACAAGATAGGTAAATCTTTACCCAAATGAAGTAGAGGGCTCAGAGACAGTATCCAAATTAACAAAGTCAGAAATGAAAAGGGAGACATAACAACAGAAACTGAAGAAATTAAAAAAATCATCAGATCCTATCACAATAGTCTATACTCAACAAAACTGGAAAATCTAGATGAAATGGATGATTCTCTAGACAGATACAAGGTACCAAAATTAAATCAGGATCAGATAAACCATATAAACTGTCTCATAACCCCTAAGAAAATAAAAGCATTCATTAAAAGTCTCCCAACAAAAAATGTCCAAGGCCAGATGGTTTTAGTGCAGAATTATATCAGACCTTCAAAGAAGATCTAATACCAATGCTTCTCAAACTATTCCATAAAATAGAAACACAAGGAACCCTACCTAATTCGTTGTATGAAGCCATACCTGATACCTAAATAACACAAAGCTCCATCAAAACAAAAGAACTTCAGACCAATTTCCATTATGAATATTGATGCAAAAATACTAAATAAAATCCTTGCAAATGAAGTACAGGAACACATCAAAAGGATCATTCACTATGATCAAGTAGGCTTCATCCCACAGATGCAGGGATGGTTCAATATAAGGAAATCCATCAATGTAATTCACTACATAAACAAACTCAAAGAAGAAAACCACACGATCATCTCATTAGATGCCAAAAAATTCTTTGACAAAATACAATACCTCTTCATGTCAAAATTCTTAGAAAGTTCATGAATTCAAGGCCTATATGTAAACATAATAAAAGCAATATACAGCAAACCAATAGCCAATATTGAACTGAATGGAGAGAAACTTGAAACAATTCTACTAAAATTAGGGACAAGACAAGGTTGCCTACTCTCTTTCTGTTTATTCAGTATAGTACTCAAGTTCTAGCCAGAGCAATTAGACAACAAAAGGATGTCAAAGTGGTACAAATTGAAAAGAAAAAATTCAAGATTTCACTATTTGCAGATAATATGATCATATACATAAGTGGCCACAAAATTCCACCAGAGAATTCCTACAGCTGTTGAACAACTTCAGCAAAGTGACTGGGTACAAAATTAACTCAAACAATTCTGTAGCCTTCCTCTAGTCAATGTATAATTGGGCTGAGAAAGTAATTAGAGAAATGATACCCTTCACAATAGTCACCAATAATATAAAATATCATGGTGTAGCTCTAATCAAGCAAGTGAAAGATCTGTATGACAAGAACTTGAAGTCTCTGAAGATAGGAATCACAGAAGATCTCAGAAGATGGAAAGATCTCCCACGCTCATGATTCAGCAGGATTAACATGGTAAAAATGACCATCTTACTAAAAGCAATCTACAGATTCAATTCGATCCCCATCAAAATTCCAACTCAATTCTTCACAGGGATAAAAAGAGCAATTCTCAAATTCAGTCGAACGAACAAAAAACCCAGGATAGCAAAAATGATTCTCAACAATAAAAGAACTTCTGGGGAAACACTGTTTCTGACCTCAGGCTCCTCTACAGAGCAATAGAGATTTAAACCTCATGGTATTGGTACACAGACAGGTAGGTAGATTAGTGGAATAGAACTGAAGACCCAGAAATACACTTAAACACCTGTTTCCAATTTCCAGGGTTTGCTCCATTTGTGTTTTCATTATTGTTTCTACTTCTGTTTTTAGGTCTTGGACTGCTTTGTTCAATTCTCTCATGTGTTTGATTGTGTTTTCCTGTATTTCTTTTAAGGATTTGTTTCCTCTTTTTTTATTGGCTATTTTATGTATTTATGTTTCAAATGTTATCCTCTTTCCCAGTTCCTCCCCACTCCGAAACTCCCTATCCCATCTTCGCCTCCTCTGCTTCTATGAGAGTGCTCCCCCACCCACCCACCCACTCACTTCCCTGCCCTGGCATTCCCCTACACTGGGGAATCCAGCCTTCACAGGACCAAGGGCCTTTTCTCCCATTGATCTCAGATAAGGCCATCCTCTGCTACCTATGCAGCTGGATCCATGGGTTACTCCGTGTGTACTTTTTGATTGGTGGTTTAGTCCCTGGGAACTCTTGGGGGGGGGGGTTCTGTATTTGTCAGGCTCTGGCAGAGCCTCTCAGGAGACAGCTATATCAGACTCCTGTCAGCAAGCATTTCTTGGCAACCACAATAGTGTCTGGGTTTGGTGACTGTATGTGGGATGGATCACCATGTGAAGCAATCTCTGGATGGCCTTTCTTTCAGTCTCTGCTCTACACTTTGTCTTTGTATTTCCTCCCATAAGTATTTTGTTCCCCTTTATGAGAAGGGCCAAAGAATCCACACTTTAGTGTTCCTTCTTGAGCTTCAATTCTGTGAATTGTACCTTGGGTATTCTGAGCTTTTGGGCTAATATCTACTTGTCAGTAATGGCATACTATGTGTGTTCTTTTGGGATTGGGTTATCTCACTCAGGATGATAATTTCTAGTTCCATCCATTTGCCTAAGAATTTCATGAATTTATTTTTTTAATAGCTGAGTAGTACTCCATTATGTAAATGTACCACATTTTCTGTATCCATTCCTCTGTTGAAGGACATCTGGGTTCTTTCCAGCTTCTGGCTATTATAAATAAGGCTGCTAAAAAAGTAAATAAGGCTGCTATGAACATAGTAGAGCAAGTGTCTTTGTTATATGTTGGAGCATCTTTTGGGTATATGCCCAGGAGTGGTATAGCTGGGTCCTTAGGTAATACTATGTTTAGTTTTCTGAGAAACCACCAGATTGATTTCCAGAGTGGTTGTACCAGCTTGCAATCCCACCAACAATGGAGGAGGAGGAATGTTTCTCTTTCTCCACATCCTCGCAAGCATCTGTTGTCACTTGAGTTTTTGATCTTAGCCATTCGAATTGGTATGAGGTGGAATCTCAGGGTTGTTTTGATTTGCATTTCTCTGATAACTAAGGATGTTGAACATTTCTTTAGGTGCTTCTTGGCCATTTGAGTTTCCTCTGTTGTGAATTCTTTGTTTAGCTCTGTATGCCATTTTTTAATAGGGTTATTTGGTTGCCTGGAGTATAATTTCATGAGTTCTTTGTATATATTGGATATTAGCCCTCTATCAGATGTAGGATTGGTAAAGATCTTTTCCCAATCTGTTGGTTGCCATTTTGTCTTATTGACAGTGTTTTTTGTCTTACAGAAGTTTTGAAATTTCATGAGGTCCCATTTGTCAGTTCTTGATCTTAGAGCATAAGCCATTGGTGTTTTGTTCAGGAACTTTTCCCCTGTGCCTAGGTATTTGAGTGTCTTCCCCACCTTCTCTTCTATTAGTTTCAGTATATTTGGTTAGGGAAAATTTCCTCTATAATTTTGTTAAGATATTTACTGGCCCTTTAATTTGAGAATCTTCACCCTCATCTATACCTTAGGTTTGGCCTTCTCATTATGTCCTGGATTTTCTGGATGTTTTTGGGTTAGGAGTTTTTGCATTTTGCATTTTCTTTGACAATTGTGTCAATGTTTTCCATGGTATCTTCTGCACATGAGATTCTCTCTCTATCTCTTGTATTCTGTTGGTGATGCTTGCGTCTATGACTCCTGATTCCTTTCTTAGGTTTTCTGTCTCCAGGGTAGTCTCCCTTTGAGATTTCTTTATTGTTTCTACTTCCATTTTTAGATCCTAGATGGTTTTGTATAATTCCTTCATCTGTTTGGTTGTGTTTTCTTGTAATTCTTTAAGGGATTTTTATTTCCTCTTTAAGGGCTGCTACCTGTTTACTTGTGTTCTCCTGTACTTCTTTAATGGAGTTATTTATGTCCTTCTTAAAGTCCTCTATCAACATCATGAGAAGTGATTTTAATTCTGAATCCTGCTTTTATGGTGTGATGGGGTATCCAGGGCTTGCTATGGTGGGAGAACTGTGTTCTGATGATACCAAGTAACTTTGGTTTCTGTTGCTTATGTTCTTGTGCTTACCTTTTGCCATCTGGTTAACTCTAGTGCTACCTCCACCACTTTCTCAGACTGGAGCCTGTGTTTCCAGTTATCTTGCTTGTGTCAGAACTCCTTAGAGTCCAGATGTCTCTGTGATCCTGTGATCTTGAGCTCCTGGGTAGTAAAACTCATGAGACTCAGGCCATCTCTGGGATTCTGAAATCCTGCTGCTCTGAGTGCAGTGGTTCCCCTAGGATGTCTCAGGATATGGTGTCTTCAAGGGAGCAGAGCAGCTAGGTGTCTGCCTCAGCCAAAAGGACCAAGCGAGGGGTGAAATGGGAGTGGTATTCCGGAGGGGTGGGGTTTGGGTGGCTGATGGATCCTGAGCACCCCAGGCTCCCAGTTATAGTTCTGGGGCATAGAGTAGTAGGAGATTGTTCTTACGGGTTGCTCTAAGTGCAGTGGCTCCTCTAGGACATCTCAGGATATGGTACCTCCACCAGAGTAGACCAGCTAGGTGTCCACCCCAGCCAAAATGGTGTATTCATTTTTTATTGGTTACTTTATTTATTTACATTTCAAATGTTATCCCCCTTCCCAGTTTCCCCTCCACAAGCCCCCTATCCTCTCCTCCCTCCCCTTGCCTTTATGAGGGTGCCCCCCCCCCATTCCTGCCTCAGTGCTCTAGCATTTCCATATCCTGGGGCACTCTTATATCTTTTTTGTTGGATGGCTCTGTGTATATTAGAATTATTCTTGCATGAACAAATAACTGATGTTAATCATTGGTAGAACATTGAGGTAGGGATTCAACACAGCTTTGTTAAGCATCAGGATGCACTAAGGTGCACAGCAGGTTAATAGGATATTCATCTGAGAAGATTGCTCAGCAGAAGAAGGAAGAAGGAAGAGAAGTGGATGTCTGAGTGTTGCTGCAGAGAGGGAACTGAAACATTGGCAAGTGAAATGG
This sequence comes from Rhabdomys pumilio, assembly GCA_030674055.1. Classification (NCBI taxonomy): domain Eukaryota; kingdom Metazoa; phylum Chordata; class Mammalia; order Rodentia; family Muridae; genus Rhabdomys; species Rhabdomys pumilio. The sequence continues at coordinate 41,041 of JANHMN010000055.1, read as the reverse complement.
AGGACTGCTAAGCAGAGTGTAGTAAACAAAGCTAGCAAGAGACTTCTCCATAGACTCTTCTATTCTTCTAGAAGATAGGGCCTTTTCTATGATGACAAAAGCTTTCTGTGCAGACTGAAGAGAGGCTGAGAAGGTACAGTACTTAAAATACAAAAAGTGCTGGATAGGCAGTTGCAACTAGACTCTAGTTACTATAGGGACATGGCAAGTTCATACCAGCATTAAATATCTTTTTTTTTAAATAAATATTTCCATACAATGTATTCTGATTACAGTTTTCACCTCAAGTCCTCCCAGATACTTCTAACTCTCCACAGACACACACAAAGCTATGCCCTTCCTTGCTTTTCTCTTTAGAAAACAAGCAGGCATCTGAAAAAATGAAGTTAAAAATAAACAAACCAGAATAGGAAAAATCAAATCAAAGCAAAATGAAACAAAAATAGCCAAAGAAAAATTATAAGAAACACATATAGACACAGACATACACACTGCATTCTCTTACACAAAAATCCCATAGAAATATAAAACCTACTACCATAATGTATAAGCAAAAAAACCTGTAAGGTGAAAAAAGGTTTCCAAGATGTCTACACAAACCAGTTGAAGTCATGTGACAAATATAAAACCAAAACCCAAACCAAAAAGCAAACAAAAACATTCACCAAGTACCATTGGGTTAGTTTTCTTGTTGGCCATCTATTGCTGAGCATGAGGCCTGCACTTAAGTGTGTTATATATATCTAGTGCTACTTCATTGGAGATAACTAATTTTCCTTTGTGATTTCCCTTCTTAAATGTCAATCTATTTTGAGGCATTTTTGATTGATGGATATGATCCTTTCAAGAAAGTAGCAGTAGAGGAGTTAAATACAAAGAAGAAAAGAATAATCAAAATATATTTGATGAGAAATGGTCTAATGATGTTTAAATTTAGAAAGACTTGGCAGGCAAGGAAGACACGTAAAATATGAGTCAGAGTCTCATGTGACATAAAATTTCCCCCCACGTTTCTCTTCCTTGTGACCCCAAGAGAATGGCTTCATTGAATGATAACACCAGAGTCCTACTGTTTCTGCTGATCTGAACCACTGGATGACTTCACTAGGACCCTGGTGGGCATGAGATAAAGATTTGACCTTTCATATCCAAAGTCTGTCATCTGGTGAGAATGTGTTGGCAACACCTTACTGCCTGTCTGGTTATTCATCACTACCTAAGGAACATCTATGACTGTCTTTTTTCTAGTGACGGCTCTTGCCGTCTTAAAGTCTAGGGGTAAGACATTGTTTTAGTGTACTACTTCATAAAAATTCACCATACATTTTCATTTTACCATAACTCTATCAATCTTTATGAATATCTCTTCCTGGGGTAGCTCTTCAATGATTCCAACTAAAACCACTGTTTTCCTTCTTGGTGGCTTATCACACATATCATAGAAATGCTTTGAGAAGGCAAGCAATACTCAGAAACCTATTTGACAGGGCCTCAACTCTGAGAAGCAAGGCATGTACATAGTCTTACTTCTTAAATGAATGCCAGAGAACATTTTCTCCCCCATGACATCAAATCTGAATGTTTTGAGTGAGATGGGGGGGGAGTGTTAGAAGGGAGAAAGTTTCAGGGAAAACTTTGTCTCTTTCCTTTCTGTGTAGGAAGCTTCAGACCCTTCTGCATGTGGTTCTCTGTAGTAGAATCAGAAGGATGTGAACTCAGAGAAAGCAGCAGATTAAGAACTCTCTAAAAGTTCATGCAATATATCCTTACCTTTCTTTCATTTTCTAGTCCACAGATAGAAATTAACCAGTGCTGAAGGAGAGGAACCTTTTCTTAGACAGTGCACTACTTTGTTTTCTAATTTCACAGATTCTTCTAGAAGGTGAGTGAGATTTTGTGACTGAGTCAAGTTTGTACAAACTCTGTTCAGACATTGTGACCTCCTGTACCTGTTCTGGAAACAATTCACATATCACATACATTTGACTCTGGATCCTTACTAAGTTATTTCTTTGCATCTTTCATGATCAAATAACACACCAACCTCACCTAATAAATAATGCTTGGGCTTATCAGGATGACCAAAATATCTGAGCCTACTTCCCTGTCCTAGCCCAAAGTCCTTTTCATGTCTGAAGCCTACTTACTTGTTCTAGCCTAAAATTTAGATTTCTGCCTGAAATTACTTCTTTTTTTCTAGCCTAATATTTAGGTTTTTGCCTGAAATTACTCCTTTGTTCTAGCCTAATGTCAGATTCCTGCCTGAAGTCCACTTCCTTGTCCTTGACCAATGTCATATTCCTGCCAAGCAGCCCATTTCCTTGTCATTGACCTATGTCAGATTCTTGCCAAGCAGACCCAAAAGCTCTCTGCCTCTCTACCTCTTTTATTTCATAAACATGACTGAGCCTGTCTAAGGTCATTCTGACAAGAATACATTCCTTACTTGTCATAGAATATGCATTGTCAAAAGCAATGCACATATGTCTTAGGTTGGTAAGGCTCTGTGCAAAATCTTACCCTTGGCTTGCCAGCCTGTTAATTTAATAACTCTGTCTGGGGGTTCATTTTCAATTTCAAGCCATGTACTTTGGCTGCCAACATGTTGATATTGTTAAAGACAAGCTTTAACACGATGGGAAGGAATAAAAGTATTCCCAGGACAAAAAGGGCTAACATTATCAAGCTATATATGCTATTCCTGAAGCTAGACCAAAATAGAAATACTGACCTCAGGCCATGGGTAATTCCGTCAGCTGTATCTGCCGCATCAACACTCAGCAGAGCAGCATTCTTTAAATTCATAAGCTCACTATGCAAGGTTAAAACATTCAGAGGTGTGTTAGAATTATACCAAATACACTGTAAGTGTCTTTAAACTTTTTCCTAATTATAATGATTGCCACTGTAAATTTTAGAACTAACATGAATCCAATGGTATTTGACATGACACTAGAGATGGCTCCTTACTCTTAAACTCTGAACCTCCTTCCAATAATTTGAATAGGATAAAGAGCATCAATCCATTTTTTCAAATGCCTATCTAAATCCTCTTGTATATTCAACACAGTAACATTTTTTGCTAAATGATTAACAAAAGTAGCTGTCTTAACTTCTTGTGTCAAAGCAACTGCAGAAGCAGTGGTGCTAGCAACTAATGTAATTCAAGCTTTTATACCTGCAATAATCAAGCCCACTACCCTCTTGCTTCTGCTTAAAGCCTGCCTCATTTCTTCTAGTATTTGCAAGATTTTTTTTTCAGAATACTAAGGTTCTGTGATACTCAGGGCAATAAAATAAAAGCTGGTTGATAGACTTCTTTAACTGACATGCTGGGTTTCAACACACTAACACAATTAGAAAGTGTACAACCAATGCAACATGCATTAAATACTGTAAGAGAAACAAAAGTAATTTTAATTAAAAGAGCCTTAACACATGTACTAACACCTGTTTGAAATCCAGATCCTGTCCCAACTTTATCTCTTGTTAACACGGCATCATAGAGAACTGAGCTAACTTCCAAATATGTCTCTGAAAGTGTCCAGAACCAGACTTCCAAATGAAGACTGTTATTTCCAATATTGGATTGATTTCTAGACCAGTCCGTGATTAAGTCTGAATAACTGGTCACATTTAAGAAAAATACAAGAGTCATTACAACTTCTCTTTTTGATTCTCTCTTCTACAAGGTCTAAAAACTTGAGGCATGGCAGCTTGTCCCATCAGGGGTATAGGTAAACAATAATGGGTCAGGAACATATGTCCAATACAGCTTCCTAGTCCCCATTGTCAGGGCACTCTGCAAGCTAACAGGTTAGCATCATTCTTTGTCTTGGCATCAACATGTCTCACCTGTTGCTCTGGCAGCCACCATGCTCCTTCAGCATCCTGCAGAAAAAATACAAACATGCTTTTTTCCCCATATTAGACACCTGCTCAGGATCAAAAGTTTATAAACAGTGACCATGGGAGTATTCATGTAACTTTGTTTATTGACTTGCTTGTTCTTTGACTATTTATGTTTATTGTCTTGCTTGTTCCTTGACTATTTGCATCTATTGCAACACTAGTTCCTCAACCTGAAACTGACCTTAATACTTGCATGTAATTAAAATGGTATAAAAGCAAAAAGGAGGAGGGGGAATGAGATAGGGATTTTCTAGGGCGGGGAAATGGGGAAAGTTACTCTGTTGGCACTTTATCACAGCACAGTACATACACTAATATAGCTTTGTTCCAAATTACACAAACATACACACAGTAAAATAGACTAAATTCCATTCTTCAGATGTCACCACTTCCTATTTTCACCATCTAATTGCTTTTATCATTGGTATCTCTGCATATAAACTTATTTTTTATGCTGAACTGTCCATATGAAATGAATCTACTGACATTACTGAGGAAATGTAGAATTCTATAAAATAATCACATCTTCTTCTTCTCTTTCCTTCATGAAATTTGTTCTTTATTGATGTCCTTATAGTGTAAATGCCCTTATCACATAAGTCTCATCTTCTGATTTCCTGTTTTGTTCTTAATGCTGTAATTAATTATGCTACTTAGTTTTGAATGTGATTTCAGTTGGAAACTGACAAAGACAACAATTTTGCAGACTTTAGGACAAATACCATGATTTACATGTGACTGAACTGTCTCCTCCTCCACAGTTCATGGGATTGGTGATTGCTTTTCAAGATAGTGGCTTTGTAAAGTTTTCATGGGCAAAGTTTAGAGGTTATGGTCTCATTTTGGAGAGATGGCTCAGTGTTTAAAGTATGTACTGCTCTTGAGAAGTACCTTGGTTCATTTCCAAGCATGTAAGGTAACTCACAACAACATGTAACTCCAGCTTGAGGGGATCCGATGCCTTCTGTCCTGTTCAGTCACTTGAACTCATGTTCACATAACTCTATAGAGCCCCCCTTTTTCCCTCCACCTCTTCCACCCTCCCCTACCTCTCCCCACATGCATATTTTTTAATTGGTTTTATAAAATGTAGTTTTATTTTTATGTTACTCTGCTGTTACATAGGACATAGCATCTTCACAAGGCTTTTTTGGGACTACAATCAATGATTAGCAAACACACAATATAGTGGTCCAACTAAAAGGGTTAAAAATTTTCAAAAACTCCTAACAGGCAGAGCAGAACCAAGAGTATAGGTCAGCTTGGTTGAGAGCTCTGTGTTTCAGGAACTTGGCTGACCACAAGATAGATGGTTGGTTACAAATAGGCTCTTTGAAAATAGTCTATACAAAATGTTCCCCATGACTTTTCCTTGGACCCTGTCACAAACTGAATAATGGGCTGGAACTTTCCACAGGTACTCTCCAATAACCCTCCTTCACTCCCCCTAGGTTGTGGTTTCCCCCCTGGGTTGTGGTTTTGACCTTTAAATTTTCTCTGCCTCCAAAGTCCTGGTGTCAGACCCCAATGCCCCTGAGTGGATCATGGGTCTTGACTTCAACATGTTGATTGAAATATACCTCTTGCTGATTGCATCAAATTTGGTGTCTTGTTAGTTAGAAGATGGCTGCAAATTCCTGAGGCTTGGGTGAGGTCTTCCCTTCGTGGGGGCCTTACACAACACTCTAAAAAACAATCACTGGACAAACCGGATACCCTTGCACATGTGCACAAATCTGCATGGAAAAGTACTAAAGTTTAGACTTGGACTTGTGTACTTTATTTCTCCTTTCTCAGGTATTAAGAAAGGACATACTTTTTTTTTTTTTTTTTTTTTTTGGTTTTTCTGAGACAGGGTTTCTCTGTGTAGCCCTGGCTGTCCTGGAACTTACTCGGTAGACCAGGCTGGCCTCGAACTCAGAAATCCGCCTACCTCTGCCTCCCAAGTGCTGGGATTAAAGGCATGCACCACCAATGCACGGCAAGGACATACATTTTAATTTGCCCAAAGCAATGCTTGTATTCTGGCAGCAACATGTTACTTCTATCACACAGTAAAGTGAATACCAGAGCTACGAAGGCAGGAGGTATAAGTGAATTTTTATTGGGAAGGAAGTTGTCAACTTAAACAGCAGCAAATGAAGAATGCATAAGGAAACTCCTGTTGTCAAAGACAGATGCAACCTCCAGAATATGTGACAAGGAGACATTTCAATCTGTGACCCCGAGCCCAGATGCATTAAGCACTTTCCCATTCAATCTAACACTTCTGGATTCCTACTAAAATGGAATTTGTAATAAGAGCATGGAAAAGTTGCTTCTGAAAGGAAACTGCCAAAAAGGTTCAGAAAAGGAATGTAGAAATCAAGAAGTCATTATTATAATTACTTTGAATTGTAATGCACTAAATTTCCATATCTTCACAGTAATACAAAACACAGTCACTTGCAGAACTGGTTCAGATTACTTAAATACCAAATGTGCTGTCAGTCCTCTACACAAGTGTCTGGAAGTTACTCGTGTTTATATGAAATGAAGCTATTGATACTTTTCTACAGCACTAACTGCACACCAGGAAGATGGAGACAACACAAACCAACGGATGGAGTGTTCCCAAAGCAGCAGTGTGGAAAAGACTATAAACGGTTGATCCTGTACACATGAATGGGCTTCCTTGCTAGAGGAAATCCAAGTGGAATAAGGAATAAAGATGTAAAAAGGTTTTCTTGAGGGGAAGGAGGCTGGTGCCCTGGATGCCTTTAGTTCTCGGGCCCCCTCCACTGCATCACATTCTTCTCCTGCACTCTCTGATGTCCATAATGTTGTCTCTAAGCAACTGCATGACGAGAGCACTGTCTTTGTAGGAGTCTTCGTTCAGTGTATCAAGCTCTGCAATGGCCTCATCAAAAGCCGTTTTAGCCAGTGTGCAGGCAAGTTCTGTATTATTAAGGATCTCACAGTAAAATACAGAAAAGTTAAGAGCCAGCCCCAGATGGATTGGATGTGTAGGCTGCATCTCTTTCTTGCTTATATCAAAGGCCTCTTGGTAGGCTCCTTGGGAATTTTCTATCATTTGTTTTTGATCATCACCACAAACTACTCCAGCAAGACACCAGAAATAATCTCCCTTCATTTTCAGATAGAAGACCTTACTCTCTGGATTAGTTGCATTGGCTATTAAATACTTATCCAACAATTCCAGGACCATGGTGCAGATGGACCTTAGCTCAGACTCCACTTTCTCCCGATAGTCCTTGATCAGGTGCAACTTCTTGTCTGAGATGTTGGTCTTCTGCTCAGTGCTCTAGATGACCCTCCAGGCGAACCTGTGGCCGCCAACCATGTTCTTGTAGGCCACTGACAGCAGGTTGCGCTCCTCGTTGGACAGCTCAGAGCCCTGCTCCATCACAGCTTTCATGCAGGTGGCCATGTCATTTCCACGTGTATGTGGGCTTTCCATTGTTTTTGTTATTATTAAAAACGAGTCTTAGTCCATGGTGGTCTGATAGGGTACAAGGGATTATTTCAATCTTTTTGTATCTGTTGAGGCCTGTTTTGTGACCAATTAAATTGTGACTATTTTGGAGAAGGTACCATGAGGTGCTGAGAAAAAAGGTATATTCTTTTGTTTTAGGATGAAATGTTCTATAGATGTCAGTTAAGTCCAATTGGTTCATAACTTCTGTTAGTTTTATTGTGTCTCAGTTTAGTTTTTGTTTCCATGATCTGTCCATTACTGAGAATGGGGTGTTGAAATCTCCCACTATTATTGTGTGAGGTGCAATGTGTGCTTTAAGCTTTAGTAAAGTTTCTTTTATGTATGTGGGTGCCCTTGCATTTGGGGCATAGATGTTTAGAATTGAGAGTTCCTCTTGGTACATTTTTCCTTTGATGAATATGAAGTGTCCTTCTTTATCTTTTTTGATTACTTTTGGTTGAAAAACGATTTTATTTGATAGTAGAATCGCTACTCAGCTTGCTTCTTGGGACCATTTGCTTGGAAGATTGTTTTCCGTCCTTTTACTCTGAGGTAGTGTCTGTCTTTTTCGCAAAGGTGCGTTTCCTGTATGCAGCAAAATTCTGGGTTGTGTTTATGTATCCAGTCTGATAGTCTATGTATTTTTATTGGAGAATTGAGTCCATTGATATTAAGAGATATTAAGGAAAAATGAATGTTGTTTCCTGTTATTTTTGTTATTGTCAGTGGAGTTGTTTGTATAGCTATCTTCTTTTAGGGTTGTTGGAAGATTACTTTCCTGCTTTTTCTAGGTTGTAGTTTCCCTTCTTGTGTTGGAGTTTTCCACCAATTATCCTTTGAAGTGCTGGATTTGTGGTAAGATATTGTGTAAATTTGGTTTTGTCATGGAATATTTTGGTTTCCACATCAAAATTGATTGAGAGTTCTGCTGGGTATAGTAGTCTTGGCTGGCATTTGTGTTCTCTTAGGGTCTGTATGATATCAGTCCAGGATCTTCTGGCTTTTATAGTCTCTGGTGAGAAGTCTGGTGTGATTCTTATAGGTCTGCCTTTATATGTTACTTTACCTTTTTCCCTTATTGCTTTTAGTATTTTTTCTTTGTTTTGTACATTTGATGTTTTGATTATTATGTGGTGGGAGGTATTTCTTTTCTTGTCTAAACTATTTGAGGTTCTGTAGGCTTCTTGTATATTTATGGACATCTCTTTCTTTAGGTTAGGGAAGTTTTCCCTCTATAATTTTGTTGAAGATATTTACTGGCCCTTTAAGTTGGGAGTCTTCAACCTCATCTATACCTATTATCTTTAGGTTTGGTCTTCTCATTGTGTCCTGGATTTCCTGTATGTTTTGGGTTAGTAGCTTTTTGTATTTTGCATTTTCTTTGACAGTTTTGTCAATTTTTTCAATGGTATCTACTGAACATAAGATTCTCTCTTCTATCTCTTGTATTCTGTTGGTGATACTTGTGTCTATGACTCCTGATCTTTTTTTAGGTTTTCTATCTCCAGGGTAGTCTCCCTTTGTGATTTCTTGATTGTTTCTACTTTCATTTTTATGTCCTGAATGGTTTTGTTCAATTCCTTCACCTGTTTGGTTGTGTTCTCTTGTAATTCCTTAAGGGATTTTTGTGTTTCCATTTTAAGGGCTTCTACCTGTCTACCTGTGTTCTCCTTAAATCCTTTTAGAGTGTTATTTATGTCCTTCTTAAAGTCCTTTATCACCATCATGAGAAGTGATTTTAATTTTGAATCTGGCTTTTCTAGTGTGATGCGGTGTTCAGGGCTTGCTATGATGGGGGAACTGGGTTCTGATGATGCCATGTAACATTGGATTCTGTTGCTTACATTCTTGCACTTGCCTTTCACCATCTGGCTAACTCTAGTGCTACCTGTACTTGCTGTCTCTGACTGAAGCCTACCTTTCCAGTTATCTTGCTTGTGTCTGATCTCCTTGGGGTCCAGATGTCTCTGTGATCTTCTCCAACTGCTCTGAGTACAGTGGTACCTCTAGGATGACTCAGAATATGGTGTCTCCTAGGTAGCAGACCAGCTAGGTGTCCGCTGTTCTGGGTGCAGTGTCTCCTCTAGGATGTCTCAGGATAAGGTGTCCACTGCTATGAGTGCAGTGGCTCCTCTAGGATGTCTCGGGATATGTTGTCTGTCGCTCTGAGTTCAGTTGTTCCTCTGCCGCTCTGGGTTCAGTGGACCCTCTAGGATGTCTTGGGAGAAATCCGGTGTCCACACAGAAGCAGACGGGGGGGATGCATATTTTTAAATTAATCCTTTTAAAAGGAAGCTATAGCAATACCAAATATATTTAGGGAAACATGTTTAGTAAAATAAAAATGTTTAGTGAAATAAAAACAAAAATGAGCACAATAAGACACTAGAATATGTCCAGTGGAATATAAAACATGGACAGCACCAACTCCTGTTGAGATTTTATGATGCTTATCATAAAATACAGTAGACATGATATTTAGAATTCATCAAAGTAATAAAAATCCTCAACCCATTTATAGTGTTTCAAATGCATCATAGCTGAAGCTCCTTTGCAGAGCATTTACCTAATATGTGTTAAGGCCCTGGGAACAATCATTACAACTTGGAAGCATTATAAACAAAGGTTTGTAATATTGACCCTCATTGCCACATCTAAAAGTGTACAAAATGTTCTGTATGTGTAAGTGAATAAGGAAAAATTGGAGCATATACAGTGAATCATCATTAATAATAAATGGCCCTAATATGAGAAGACACAGAAGAAGACACGGTAACAGACTCACATGTTGTAACAAAGCAATAAAACAAAGTATTGGAAGATTAGGGAATTGAATCCACTGATGTTGAGAGATATTAATGACCAATGATTGTTATTTCCCATTATTTTGTATTTTGATGTTGGTGGTGTTAGTGTGTGTGTGTGTGTGTGTGTGTGTGTGTGTGTGTGTGTGTATGTGTGCGCACACGCATGCACAAGCACGTGCACTTTCCCTGTTTTTGCTGGTATGGTGTTACTTATTTCCTGTGTTTTCTTGAATGTAGTTATCCTCCTTTGGTTGGATTTTTCTAGTATTTTTCTGTATGACTGGATTTCTGGATAGATACTGTTTGAATTTGGATTTGTCTTGAAATATCTTGTTTTTTCAGCTATAGTGATTGAGAGTTTTGTTGGGTATAGTAGTCTTGGTTGGCACCTGTAGATTTTTTATAGAGATTGCATCATATCTGTCCAGATCTTTCTAGCTTTTGAAGTCTCTGTTGAGAACCTGGGTTAATTCTGATAGGTCTGCCTTTGTATGTTACCTGCCATTTCCCCTTGTTGCTTTTAATATTTTTCTTTGTTCTGTAGATTTTGTGATTTTATTATTATGTGGCAGGAGGACTTTCTTTTCTGGTCAGTCTAATTGTTGTTCTATATGCTTCTTGTATGTTTATAGGAATATCTTTCTTTAGATTGGGAAATATTTCTTCTATGGTTTTATTGAGAATATTTTCTGGGCCATGAAGCTAAGACTCTTTTTCTTCTTCTATTCCTATTATTTTTAGGTCAGGTCTTTTCATGGTATTCCAGATTTCCTGGATGTTTTGTATCAGGCATTTTTTTTTAGGTTTAATATTTTACTTTTGACTGATGTATCAATTTCTTCTATTGTTTCCTCTACACTTGAAATTATTTCTTTTATCACCTGTATTCTGTGGTGATGCATTTGTTGTTTCTGTTCTCTTTTCTAGGTTTTCCATCCCCAGGATTCCCACAGTTTGCATTTTCTTTGTTACTTCTATTACTTCTTTCAAATCTTGTACAGTTTTTTTTTCTTCACTGGTTTAACTGTATTTTCCTATGTGTCTTTTTTATAGGATATTTTATTTACATTTCAGATTCATCCCTTTTCCCCATTTCCCCTCCCTAGAAAACTCCTATCCCATGGTCCCTTTTCCTTTTTGCTTTTATACAATTTTTTAAAATGTTAGTCAAAGGCTTTATAAGTTTGGTAATGCTCAGTCAGAAGTGTAACCCAATACTCAGCCTAGATATATCAACTGTCTTTGACTGGTGGAGACACGTGAACAGCTGTCTCCATGTCCCCTCCCCTCTTTCTCTCTTTCATCACCTAGCTTCTCCCGTCCTTCTTCTCCTCCTCTCCTTACTCCTTCTCTTCTTCTCCATACACCTCCCACCTTAGCTCCTCCTACATATCACCCTTCCTGTTAAAATAAAACTTTTCTCTTCAAATACAATTAGTGTATAATTGTGCTGATTTGTACCAGTGAGGTACTAGTTAGTCCTAATAACCAGTCCGTCATTTTGTTGACTAACCAGAACTTCTGTCATCTCTCCTGACTAAAACACTTAGTTTTGTACCTGGATTTTTTTTCTTGGCTTGGAATGAATGTCAACTGAAAACCCTCCACTCCAATCCTTTCTCTCAAAGTAAATAGCCAGGATTGGCTATGAGCCTATAAGTTTTCAACCCCGTCAGAAATTCAGAATGACTGAGTTAACTGAAATTATGGGAAGCACAAAGCATGGCTTCTAAAACTTAGACAATTTATAGAGACTGCTGAACACCTGGACAGTCCCTATATTTCAAAACGTTGGAGCATCTGGTCTTCAGCCTTCTGGCCCAGGATCTTCTGACAGACCATAGTGATGCAGAATTATTAAGGGCTGATTACTCTGTATAGGCAGATATAACCAGTCGATTATTCTGCAAGTGTGTCCTTTTCTGGACAGTAATTTGTCTGTAGATGGGAAGAGGCAATTCTTGCCCAGTGGCTGTCTTACCACAACTGAAGTAGCTCCAAAGATGCTCAATTTCTTCTTAGAATCCAAGACAGGAAGCTGTCAGGAGCAGACAGGTCTCTAATCAAAATGAACATTAATACAGAAATGTTTGTAAAGTCAATTCTGTGGACTTGTGACATTTTGAAAACCAACTATCCATGTAAGGCAATCTGGACTGTTGTCTGTTAACTCCTCTCAGCTATTTCTAAATAAAATACAGAAAACACCTTGTCAATAAACTCAAAGCCCTAAATTTGCTATAGTCCCTTAACTCACAGGCTAACAGTCAGAAATCATTTAGAAAAGTTAACGAAGGACTGGGTCTAAGCCTTGTATTCCTAAATGTGTTATACAGGCACAATGCCTATGTGAGTATCCATATTCATCTCAGTTTTATATCAATAAGAAGCTCGTACCAATGGAAACCTTAAATTTGAAATCGAAGTAAATTTTGTGCAATTTAAGAAATTATAACTTCATCTTGAGAATAATTATACAGATTTCTACCAATAGGTTATGGCTCTGAAATAATTCCTAACTAATCCTCCCTGTTCCAACAAAACCACTACTTTTCCCTAGAAAGACAGTCCAATATTAACCACCTTAGTCCCCAAGCCCAGGGAATAGGGGCGCTGACTCATCATTAACTTCTTCAAGCTGATTATGGGCGTTGGGATATTGGAAGAGTGTCAGAAGCCAGGACCCTTGTCCCTCACTCTCACCCCCTATCTCTCCCCACCTACAACCTCTCCCCACCTGCACAATGTCTCCTGCAGCTTGGCAACCACAAGTTCCTGCCTGGCAGCTGCAGGTAGATTCAAAGCAGTGTACCATGTCTTTTGAGAAAAGGAGTTAGATCACCAATTGTTTCAGGGCACAGGCCGAGAAGATTCTGTACTTTCCCATTATACTTTCCCACCACCTGGCCTCTCTTACCCCCTGCCCTTGTAAAGCATATTATAAAAAGGCACCTCACACCCAAATACACGGCTCTTGACAAGCAACTGCTTCCTTGAGTCCTTTCCCTCTCTCGCCCATTCTTCTGTTTCAGGTTGGGGTCTTCCTCGCCCCCCCCCCCACGAATTACAGGACCCACGGGTCGGGTCAGAAGAGGGGTGTGGGGAAGAGTAAATTGATAAGCCTCTCACACTGGGTCTTCATTGCATCCAGATGGGATTCCAGGACATCAGAGATTTGAGCAGGTTTGCTCAGCTTGCTTGATGAGTAGGTACACCAAGGTTGTGTATTCTGCAATATACAATTCTCAAAACAAATTTTAGTATTAAGCTAATTTTTTATTATTTTTTTCTGTTCTTTGCTTTCCTTTTTTTATTTAAATTTTTTTTTAGATTTTTTTTTTAAAAATTGGGTATTATATTTACATTTCAGATTTTATCCCCTTACCTCACTTCCTCCCACCACCCAGAAACCTCCTATCCCATCCCCCCTCCTTATGCTTCTATGAGGCTTTGCCCTTACCTACCCTACACCACCATTACCCCACCCCCCCCCCACATCCCACTCCCCCACTCTGTGTTCGTTTTTCATGGAACCAAGAATCTCGTCTCCCCCCATGCCTGTCAAGGACATCCTCCCCTACATATACAGCTCGAGTCATGGGTCCCTCCCTATGTGCTCCCAGGCTGGTGGTTTAGACCCTGGGGAGCTTTGGTTGGTTGGTATTGTTGCTTTCCTCATGGGGTCCCAAATCCTTTCTGCTCCTTCAGTCTTCTCTCCAACTTCTCCATTGGGAAACCCTTGATCATATCAGTGGTTAACTGTGAGCATCGTCCTCTGGATGTGTCAGTCTCAAGTAGACCTTTAAGGAGACAGCTATATCATGTTCTTGACAGCATGCACTTCCAGCCATCCACATCAGTGTCTAGCTTAGGTGACTGTACATGGGATGGATACCAGGTGGAATAAACTCCAGATGGCCCCTCCTTCAGTTTCTGTCCCATGTTTTGTTTCCATATTTGCTCCCTTGAGTAATTTTGTAACTCGTTCTAAGTAAAACTGAGGCATCCCCACTTGGTCTTCCTTCTTCATGAGCTAAATGTGATTTGTGAGTTGAGTCTTCTCTATTCTAAGCTTTTGGGCTAACATCCGCTTATCAGTGAGTAAATACCATGTGTGTTCTTTTGTGATTGGGTTAACTCACTCAGGATGATAATTTCCAGTTCCATCCATTTACCTAAAAATTTCTCGAATTCATTACTTTTAATAGCTGAGTAATACTCCATTGTGTAAATGTACCACATTTTTTGTATCCATTCCTCTGTTGAGGGACATCTTGGTTCTTTCCAGCTTCTGGCTATTATAAATAAGGCTGCTATGAACATAGTGGAACATATGTCCTTGTTATATGTTGGAGCATCTTCTGGTATATGCCCAGGAGTGGTATAGCTGTGTCCTCAGGTAATGCTATGTCCAGTTTTCTGAGGAACTGCCAGACTGATTTCCAGATGGTTGTACCAGCTTGCAATCCCACCAACAATGGAAGAGTGTTCCTCTTTCTTCACATCCTCACCAGCATCTACTATCACTTGAGTTTTTGATCTTAGCCATTCTGACTGGTGTGAGGTGGTATCTCAGGGTTGTTTTGATTTGCATTTCCCTGATGACTAAGGATGTTGAGCATTTCTTAAGGTGCTTTTCAGCCATTTGAGTTTCCTCTGTGAGAATTCTTTGTTTAGTTCTGTACCCCATTTTAATAGGGTTATTTGGTGGTCTGGAGTATAATTTCATGAGTTCTTTGTATATCTTGAATATTAGCCTTCTATCAGACATAGGATTGGTTAAGATCTTTTCCCAATCTGTTGGTTGCCATTTTGTCTTATTGACAATGTCCTTTGCCTTACAGAAACTTTGCAATTTTATGAGGTTGCATTTGTCAATTCTTGATCTTAGAGCATATGCCATTGGTGTTCTTTTCAGGAACTTTTCCCCTGTGCCTAGGTATTCGAGGGTCTTCCCCACTTTCTCTTCTATTAGTTTCAGTGTATCTGGTTTTAAGTGAAGGTCTTTTATCCACTTGGATTTGAGCTTTGTACAAGGAGATAAGAATGGATTGATTTTCATCCTTCTACATATTGACCTCCAGTTGAACCAGCACCATTTGCTGAAAATACTGTCCTTTTTCCACTGGATGGTTTTGGCTCCTTTGTCAAAGATCAAATGATCATAGGTGTATGAGTTCATTTCCGGATCTTCAATTCTATTTCATTGATCTTCCTGCCTGCCTCTGTACCAATACCATGTAGTTTTTATTACTATTGCCCTGTAGTACAGTTTGAGGTCAGGAACGGTGATTCCCCCAGAAGTTCTTTTGTTGTTGAGAATAGTTCTCGCTATCCTGGGTTTTTTTGTTATTCCAGATAAATTTGCAAATTGTTCTTTCTATCTCAGTGAAGAATTGATTTGGAATTTTGATGGGGATTGTATTGAATCTATAGATTGCTTTTGGCAAGATGGCCATTTTCACTAAATTAATCCTGCCAATCCAGGAGCATGGGAGATCTTTCTATCTTCTGAGATCTTCTTCTATTTCTTTCTTCAGAGACTTGAAGTTCTTGTCATACAGATCTTTCACTTGCTTGGTTAGGTTCACTCCAAGATATTTTATATTGTTTGTAACTATTGTGAAGGGTGTCATTTCCCTAATTTCTTTCTCAGCCTATTTATCTTTTGAATATAGGAAGGCTACTGATTTGTTTGAGTTGATTTTATATTCAGCCACTTTACTGAAGTTGTTTATCAGGTTTAGGAGTTCTCTGATGGAAATTTTAGGGTCGCTTAAGTATACTATCATATCATCTGCAAATAGTGAATTTTTGACTTCTTCCTTTCCTATTTGTATCCCTTTGACTTCCTTTTGTTGTCTAAACTCTCTAGCTAGGACTTCCAGTACTATATTGAATAGGTATGGTGAGAGTGGGCAGCCTTGTCTAGTCCCTGATCTTAGTGGGATTGCTTCAAGTTTTTCTCCATTTAGTTTGATATTGGCTACTGGCTTGCTGTATATTGCTTTTACTATGTCTAGGTATAGACCTTGAATTCCTGATCTTTCCAAGACTTTTTACAGGAAGGGATGTTGAATTTTGTGAAATGCTTTCTCAGCATCTAGTGAGATGATCATGTGTTTTTTTTCTTTGAGTTTATTTATGTAGTGGATTACATTGATGAATTTCCAAATATTGAACCAACCCTTCATTCCTGGGATAAAGCCTACTTGATCAAGATGGATGATTGCTTTGATGTGTTCTTGAATTTGGTTTGCAAGAATTTTATTGAGTATTTTTGCATCAATATTCATAAGAGAGATTGTTCTGTAGTTTCTCTTTCCTTGTCGGGTCTTTTTGAGGCTTAGGTATGAGTATAATTGCAGCTTCATAGAATGAATTGGGTATTGTTCCTTCTGTTTCTATTATGTGGAACAGTTTGAAGAGAATTGGTATTACATCTTCCTGGAGGTCTGACAGAATTCTGCACTAAAGCTGTCTGGCCTCAGACATTTTTTGTTGGGGAGATTTTTAATGAATGCTTCTATTTCTTTAGGGGTTACGGGACTGTTTAGATGGTTTATCTGCTCCTAGTTTAACTTTGGTACTTGGTATCTATCTAGAAAATTTTCCATTTCATCCAGAACTATACAAAATATCAACAAAACCAGGAGCTGCTTCTTTGAGAAAATCAACAAGATAGACAAACCCTTAGCCAGACTAACCAAAGGGCACAGAGACAGTATTCAAATTAATAAAATCAGAACTGAAAAGGGAGACATAACAACGGAAACAGGGGAAATTAAAAAAATCATCATATCTTACTACAAAGGCCTATACTCAACAAAATTGGAAAATCTGGATGAAATGGACAATTTTCTAGATCAATACCAAGTACCAAAGCTAAACGAAGAGCAGATAAACCATCCAAACAGTTCTATATGTCTTTAAGGGATTTATTTGTATTCCTCTTTAAAGACCTTTCTTTATATATTTGATTGCATTTTTCTGTATTTCTTTCAGGGCTTTATTCACTTCCTCTTTAAAGGCTTCTAACATCTCTATAAGATTGAATTTAAGGTCATTTTCTTGTATTTTGATTGTTTTAGGATACCCAGGGCTTGCTGTAGTGAGGTAGCTATGTTCTGGAGGTGTCATATTAGCGTAGCTTTTGTTGATTGTTTTCTTTTGAGAGTCTTAAGCCACTTGGATGGTTTTGTTCCCTGGATATTATTGTTGTAGTAGGTATTAGGAGGGGAATGATTCTTGATGGTCTTGGTGTGGCAGGCCTCTGACAGTATCCTTGGGCTGTATGGTTCTAGACCTGTAGGTCTGTATGATTCAGGAGCTGCAGGTCAGTTGAAGGTGGGAGGAGAGGTGGCAGAAGAATAGAGGTCCTCCTGGGCTAGCAGGATGCTCATGACAGCTTGGCTTGACCCAGAGGCCTCAGAGAGCAGGGAAAATGTGTGGGGGAATGGAAGCTTATTTGTATA
The DNA here is from genome assembly GCA_030674055.1 of Rhabdomys pumilio. Classification (NCBI taxonomy): domain Eukaryota; kingdom Metazoa; phylum Chordata; class Mammalia; order Rodentia; family Muridae; genus Rhabdomys; species Rhabdomys pumilio. The sequence continues at coordinate 23,369 of JANHMN010000055.1, read as the reverse complement.
GTTTAGGAGATGAAGGAGTGATGAAGGTGGGAGGAGAAGTGGCAGGAGAATTAGATTATGTTTTATAACATGATGCTACTAGGATTTTTGAGGACATTTTTGAGGTATAGTTTAACAGTGATATGCTTCTGTGTCAACTTGGCAAAAGATGAACTGTCTTGGTTACCTTCAGTTGTCAGATTGGCATGGACTGAGAAGAGAAACCTCCATATGGGAATTATCTTGATCAGATTGGGTTACGGACTTGTCTTTGGGAGGTGGCCCAATCCATTATAACTGGTATGATTCTTAACCTGAGGATCTTGAGCTGTATAAGAAAGCAAGCTAAGCATGAACAGTGATCAGTCCAGAGAGTGAGCCAGTGAGAAGTGTTTTCTGTAATTACTGCTCCATATCCTGCTTGAGTTCCTGATATGAGTTCCTCAGTGATGGACTGAGACCTAGAAGTGTAAGCCAGATAAATCCATTCTTCTCAGAAATTTCTTTTTGTCAAAGTGTTTTACCAACCCACAGAAAAGGAAACTAGAACATTGTCCAAGTGGTTTATTCAGGAAAATTTTAAGTTGCAGAAGCATTACAAATCCAACAGTAATTAAAGGAACCCAAGAACATCGTGTAAACTATTTAACTCTTCCAATATGATGACACAGCTGTTAATACAGGATAAAAATATGGTCATCTAATAAACATTGCAAGGTGAAATGCTATAAACATTCACAACCCACTTTAAGAAGAACCAGTCACTCCCATAGGACAATCCAAATAGTAGGAAGACCAGCACTGTGAAGGAAATGGTCATATAAAGCCTGACCAAAAGCTGTGGAAATAAAAAAAGTTGGTGCAAAATACAACATTCATTCAACCAGTATCAAGTTTAATGACAAACAAAATGCAAATTTTTCACTCTTCTTCTACTAAAGAAGTGATTTGCCAACAGTGGGAGCAGCCATGGACCTTAGAGTTAATATAAGGTTAACATCACAAGGAGTTGGTGAATTTCTGAGTATAACAATCCAGGGACATTGCAGTCAGAGTATTTGTTTAGCAAGCTCTGTATCACCCAAGTTCTAAAAGACTGATTTTTTTTATTCAACTGATTTACGGTTAGGGGAATAACTGAAGAAGGTTATGAAAAGAAAATACTCTGATAAAGGCAAAGTTGTCTCTCAAAGCCGTTTCTGTCTGATAAAAGCTGCTCCCAGCTGCTGCACTAGACTGTTCCCAGCTCTCCTAGATTTCCAGAAGGACCCCCCTCACTACGTTTTCCCTCATCAGGAGTGTCCTGTATGGCTCTCTGTAGCAGCAGCTTCAGAGTCTGTTTCTGGACTCTGAAGTGTCTAAGGGAGCCAACAAGAAAGTAAATAATGGGGTTTGCACAGCAGTTAACACAGGATAGGAATACTGTTATTTCATAAACATTGCAAGGGAAAGCGCTATAAATATCTTCCCAAAATAGGAGGAACCAGTTGATCCCATAGGATAAACCAAATAATAAGAAGACTAACACTGTGAGAGCAATGGTCACACACAGCCTGGTTACAGGAATTCTGTGTGAGCCACAGACAACTCTTAGCCACAAAATCAGGCTGGACCCTGAGAGAACCACAAATAGAACAGTTAACCAAGCAAAAATGATCAAATCTATTTTCTTACACCAACCATGACCAAAACCAGTAAAGACAGCCATACATGAGTCCCCTTCCAGAACACTCAATACCAGGGACAATGCCCATAGCAAGACACACATGATAGCAGATGTGTTTTTTGGTCTTTGATAGCGGTACCATATGGGCCACATGGCAGACAGGCAGCGCTCAGTGCTAATAGCACTGAGCATGCTTAGACCTGCAAGGTAAGAGAAGTTTAACAGGACAGTGTAAAGGCTTGGTATGACGATGGAGTGAAACATGTTGATGATAACCTGCAGAGAATACACATTTTGAAAGCAGAGGAAGAGGAAGTCAGCTCCAGCCAGGTTGAGGAGGTAGACAGAGAAGGTATTCTTGTGCATGTGGTAACCCAGAAGCCACAGCACCAATGCATTTCCTGCCATCCCAACCAGGCAAATGATGATGATAAAAAAATTCAGGGTAAGTTTCATGGTGTCACAAGATGTCTCTTCTGTGATGTTAGTCCACCAGGTTGGGTCAGCTGGATCCATTCTTAAGAATCCTCCATCAGTGGTCCTGAAAAGAAAAATCAAGACATAAGCATTCCAATAGGACTCAATATTGGCCAATATGTCATAGAAATATCTACAAGGAAATAGAAAGTTGTATTTTATGAACTATGTAATATAATCCCAAACATCACATGATACAGGTTATTTTATGTAGAATGTGTTTTAAACTTCTAGGAATTTTAAGAAATTTATATAAGGACATATAAATTTTAAGAAATTTATATAATTTTAAGAAAATTATATGAGGACAGATATTTTACTTAAACTGTCATTGATGAGAGTCTTTGTATGACAGGTAGCATGTTTTTGCAGATATCAACTGGAAATAAGAGTCATTCCACAAGAAGGTGAGCATAGAAACTGTGTTCTAGTCAGAGTTTTTAATTGCTGTGATCTAACACTGACCAAAAGCAACTTGTGGATGAAGGAGTTTATTTGCCTTACACTTCCACATCAAATCTACTGCTTAGAGAACAAGGGCAGAAACAATTGAGCAACGACTTGCTGGCTCATTCTTTGGCTCCCTCACAGGCTCCTGTTTGTCTTTCTTTCTTATATGTAGTGGATCACATGCCCTAGTAATGGTGTCATCTATAATGGGATAGGTCCCTGTACATAAATTAATAATTAAGATAGTACTCCACTGAAATGGCCCAGGCCACTCTTATCTAAGCAATTCATCAATTGAGTGTTCCCTGTCACATGACTGCAAGTTATATAAACTTGAAAATTAGAGCAAACTAGAACTATCTAATTGTATGATCGGTTTGACTTTATTTTATAACTTGTCATTTGAGGCTATCATGATTATCATTTACATGAGGATCTGTAGTAACAGAGGCATGAAAATATGACAGTTCAAACACTAAAGATGGATAAACACTTGCACAAAGAAAATGAAGAGATGGTAGAGACAAAAATTACAGATGTCTGGATTTCTATGAGGATGAAACAATACAATCAGTACAAGGCTTTAGGGTGGGCTGTATGCATTCGAAAACATGGAAAGGAAAGAAAGTATAACAATGAATGCATGCCAAGATCAGTTGAGCTCTACCAACAGTGCACTGTAGATTTGTAGAAGAAAAAACAAATCTTTCTAGTTGTTTAGAACCGCCAGGGAGTCTTACTTCTTCCAAATTCTCTTCCCCATGTGGCCTGCTCTCCTCCCTACTCAAACAACATCCAGGAATTTTTCTCCTCTGAACTGGCTCCCTACCCCACTTACAGCCCCTCCCCCACTCTTCTGGGACATCCCTCCTCCAGCCATCAGTAGGAAATCCATCTCCTTTGCAATCTTTCTTTCTTCAGCCTCTAGGTAGGCATCTCACTGTAACACCCCATAGGTCTTTTAGTTTCCCTGGCATTTCACCTTCAGCTACCCAGACTGAATGGCATGTTACCTCTCAGATTTCATATCTCTAGCTTTAAACTAGGCCTTCTCCATTCGAGGTTATAAGTTGCTTACTCCTCTGTGATCTTCCTACCCATTCATTGTCCTTAGTAGGTCCTGCCCTTCTTGACCCACATAGGATTCCTGAACGCAGAATAAACTTCTCAAGATTACCTGCCTCTAAGTGCCAGTTGACTAGAGCTTACTAAAAGTAGAGCAACCAGACTTGGAGAAAAATGCCTATTTGCATAGACAGTAATGTCTCCCAAAGAAGGGTAGGAATAGAGCCCACAGCTCTCAATAGTAGTTCCACAAGTGAAAACCAAGCATGGACATCTCACAGCTTAATACTTTTCTGCACATTGTACACATATACACTGAAGGTGATTTCCATAGACAGACAGACAGACAGACAGACAGACAGACAGACAGACAGAAAGACATAATAAACAAACTACCTCTGATGAACAATTCTTAGCTCAAAAAAAAGTAATAAAAAGCCAAGACATATCTTTCCCCTCAATATTACTAATTCCATAGTAAGGTACTCCAGTGGAAAAGACCTGGAAGCTCTTCTAAATAAAGGATTCAAAAATGATCTTACATGTATTTGTAAAACTCAAAAAGAATATGATTGTGTTCTAAGAGTCACAAAAATGTGAATGAAATGCAGATGTCTGTGCAAGATACAAAAATTGAGTTAAAAAAACCCAGAATTTCTAAAGAAAAGCAAAACAGAAATGACTCTGGAAATGAAAAATTCAGCTGCTGAATAAAACCTCTACAGTGGAAAGCTTCAACAGCAGAATAGATACTGTCAAAAACAGGAGTTAAAACTAGAAGACAAATAAAAAAATGGATCACATAGTAAACCTCAATATTATATATGTATATGCATGCATATATATGAAATATATACACATATATATATGTATGTGCATACATATACATGATATGTATATCATAAGAACATAGGAAAGCTCTGGGATATCATGAAATATACAAGTTTCAAATTAAGGGAAACAAGTAAGGCATACTTCAGTGAAGGAGTGGTCACATCTATACAACATCTGCTCCTGTCAAGATTAAAGGTCATTGCTTATGACAGGTCATTGCTTATGTCTCTCATTGCTGGAGACAGAGGTAGTGGTCACCAATAGCAAAGTATTTGCAGACATGACACATGGGAACTAACAGTGATGATGACTATGTATACAAGACTTGAACAAGATCATGTCATCCAAAAGCACAGGGTGATAAAATAGGAGTTCATGGAATTCCACCCCTAGCTGAGAAGCTTTTGGCAGCTGATGGCTCACAAGGCAGGAAGAGTTACTTTTTTTTTAAGGGTTCTACTTCAAAGAGCTTTTCATGTTATTGCAGATGGTCTCACATTTATACACTTATAGGCAGTACTAAGTATACACAACAGTTTTCTTTTATAAGAATACATGGTAGATGGGATGGGGAAGAGGTGGTATTATAAGACAGGAATTGGAGGGGAGGCAAGGTATGAACCTTGGCTTTCAAATATTTCATAGTTAAGTGTGAAGACCACAACATTTCTGAAAGGAACTCTCCAGTCTCCTGTTTAGGGACGAACTCCCGAGGCTCCTTGCAGTCTCCTTCTAAGATGATATTACAAGATCTTGGTATAAGAAAAGCAATTAACAATTTGAGAATAAACTCTTGGGAAAAAGTCTTACCTTTCCAACATTCTTATTGATGAAGGTGGTAATCTGGTCTGTGACAAAGGGAAGAGACTCTCAAGTCATCTGTCAATACCAAGGCTGTCTCTGTTCTAGAAGAGTGCCTACCAGGAGTGAAGTCTGTGACTTGAAGAAGCTTTATCAAATGGTTAAGAAGCCTGAGGTTTCCTGTTCGTAGAAGTGTTGGCAAATGCATGTCAATCCTTTGAGTCATGTGCTTTGGGAGATGTTTCTCAACATTTGGTCTGACAAGTAGTCTCTTTTTTCCTCTCCTCAACCCAACCCTATGGCTCCCCTTCAATGTTAGGCCTCATTGTTTCTAAGCTTCTTACAACCAGGTGACAACAAATGATAAGCATTATAAGCTAGTCCTGGGAACCTGGGTAATGGGAAGACATGCTCTCTTTACTTGTTATCAGTTAGAAATAGGCCTAAGGGAGTGGGACCACATACGTTCATTATTACACCAGTTACACATAAGAACTCTTATCCCAATGGAAATGAAAACTGGTTACAGTTGTTCATCTCTCATTTTTACATGTTATAATTATACGTTTTATTTATAGTCTTATATTTTAATTCCATTTCTATTAACAAAATGATAAAGTGAAGGCCCATGAAAGATCAAAAGTATTCAAGATATAAGAGATAATAAGGAAACATTATAAAGGAAAAATTTAAATATCTGTAATTAAAATAGTAAATATTTTCATAGAAAATGTGAAAGAACAGATACAATATAAATGCATAGAAATGGGGACTTAGAGAGGAAATGCCAGGATCAAAACTCTAACAAATACAAAGGATCTCACTGAAGAATGTAAGACTGAGCACACAGAAAAGACAAACACACACTTGAAGCTGTAAGTTCACTAACAGAATTCAATGGAAAACTTCCAAATGGAAAACAAGAGAAAACTTACATAGAAATGAGAATATATATAATGTTATACAATTGCAAGGCCATATATATACATACACAATTAGAGCAGCAGATTAAAGCAAAGGAAAGAAAAAAAAGAAATATTTGAGGTAAAGTTGGATGAGAATTTTCCAAATTTGTCACTAACTGAAAAGAAAGAATTCAAAATTCTCAGATACTAAAATACAAATTACTAAAGATGACAGAGTTTAAAAAAGAAATGGCAAATCAGTCTGGCGGTTCCTCAGAAAATTGGACATAACATTACCTGAGGACCTAGCTATAACACTCCTGGGCATATACCCCAAAAATGCTCCAACATATGGCAAGGACACATGCTTCAATATGTTCATAGCAGTCTTATTTATAATAGACAGAAGCTGGAAAGAACCCAGATGTCCTTCAACAGAGGAATGGATACAGAAAATGTGGTACATTTACACAATGAAATACTATTCAGCTATAAAAAACAATGACTTCATGAAACTTTTAGGCAAATGGATGGAACTAGAAAATATTATCCTGAGTGAGGTAACCCAATCACGAAAGAACAGACATGATATACACACACTGATAAGTGGATATTAGCCCCAAAGCTCAGAATACCCAGCATACTATTCACAGACCACATGAAGCTCAAGAAGGAGCACCAAAGTGTAGATGCTTCAGTGCTTCTTAGAAGGGGGAACAAAATTCTCACAGGAGGAAATATGGAAACAAAGTGTGGAGCAGAGACTGAAGGAAAGGCCACCCAGAGACTGCCCCACCTGAGAATCTATCCCACAAGCAGTCACCAAACCTAGACCCTATTGTGAATGCCAAGAAGTGCATGTGGACAGGAGCCTGATAATGTTGTCTCCTGAGAGGTTCTGCTAGAGCCTGACAAATACAGAGGTGGATGCTCACAGCCAACCATTGGACTGAGCACGGGGTCCCCAATAGAGGAGTTAGAGCAGAAGGGGTTTACAACTCCATAAGAAGAACAACAATATCAACCAACCAGAGCTTCCAGGGACTAAACCAACAAAAGAGTATACATGGAGGGACTCAGGCTCCAGCAGCGTATGTAGCAGATCTTATAGGGCATCAGTGGGAGGAGAGGCCCTTGGTACTGTGAAGGCTTGATGTCAAAGTGTAGGAAATGCCAGATCAGGGAGGTAGGAGTGGGTGGGTGGAGGAACACTTTCCTAGAAGCAGGGATGGGGGATGGGGTAGGGAGATTATGTGGGGGGAACTGGATAACATTTGAAATATAAATATAAAAAATATCTAATGAGAAATAGAAAAATAAGAAGTGGCAAAAGAAATATTTTAATAAAAATGAATGAAGGCACTAAAATAAGTCTATTCATTTAAGAAAAACATAAAGGAAAACAAGAAGGAGATGGAGAGAGAGACGGGGAGTGAGAAAGACAGAGGGAAACAGATAGATAGATAGATAGATAGATAGATAGATAGATAGATGATAGATAGATAGATAGATAGATAGATAGATAGATAGATACAAACAAAGTGAGATAGAGACAGTGAGGAGTGTGGTAAATTTGGTAGGCTGTAACAAAAACAGTATTAAAGTGAAAATGTAGAGTGTAGTGGGTAAGAAGGTTCTAAAGTCAACAAAATTTAAACCAGAAACAAAAAGGTAAAATGAGGTCAACAAAAATAGGTAAACATCAGCTGAAGACAGTAGATAGTGCTGACACTGAAAACAGGAAATTAGTGTATAAAATCATGAATCCAAAAGAACTTTTTTT
>JANHMN010000055.1:0-10409 GCA_030674055.1 Rhabdomys pumilio | reverse complement strand
AGTCAGTGGTCAGATGCATATGCCCAAAAGATGCCCCACCAGACCTCAAAGACAAGTACTCCATTATATTCATAGCAGTCTTATTTATAATAGCCAGAAGCTGGAAACAACCCAAATGTCCCATGACAGAAGAATAGATACATAAAATGTGGTTCATTTGCACAATGGAATACTACTCACCTATTAAAAATGAGGACATCATGAATTTTGCAGGCAAATGGATGGAACTAGAAAATATCATCCTATGTGAGGTAACTCAGACTCAAAAGCACATGCATGACAGGAGCCTAGCATGGCTGTCCTCTGAATCTACTAGCAGGTACCTGAGACAGATGCAGATACTTACAGTCAACCATTGGACTGAGATAAGGGATCCTTATGGAAGAGTCAGGGAAAAGATTGAAGAAGCTGAAGAGGATGGCAACTCCATAGGAAGAACAACAGTATCAACTAACCTGGACCCCTCAGAACTCCCAGAGACTAAGCCACTAACCAAAGAGTTGTCTGGTATGTGGCCCTGGCACATATGTAGTAGAGGACTGCCTTATCTGGCCTCAGTGGGAGAGGATGAACCTAATCCTGGAGAGACTTATTGATTCTCTAGGGAAAGGAAATGCTGGAGAGGATGAGGTGGGAGTGCATGGGTAGGTGAGGGGGTGGGTGGATGGATGGGTTGGGGAGCACCTTATCAGAGGCAAAGGGGAGGGGGAATAGGGTGAAGAACTCTGGGAAGGAGTACTGGGAAGGAGGGCAATAGCAATATATATATATATATATATATATATTTCTCTATCTATCATCTATCTATCTATCTATCTATCTATCTATCTATCTATCTATCTATTTATTGAAAATGTCCATAGGACACAAGAGCTTGTAAAAACTCTGAAAATGCATAGAACTTGAAAAAGTCTCAGAATTACATGGTGATGCATTTTTATTTGTCCTCAGGAGTATTTACTAATCTGAGAATCAAGATGTCTAGTTTACTGGATGAAACAATGCTAAGTTTTGGGAGTAGAACCTAAATACATTTCAGTTGCTGGATAAAAACGAACAACCCACTGACAGGAAAGGACAATCATAAACATGTACACATTAAGTATAAAAACTTCTAATTTTATAAAAGAAGCAAATTGAATCTAAAACAGATTAAACACAACACAACAGGAGCTTAATTTCTGTACACTATTTTTACCAATAGGGTCCTCTGGATGAGAACCAAATAGAAAAACAATGTAGTTAAATAATGTCATTAGTCAAATGGATCTAACTGACATATCTAAGGTATTCCACACAAACACTAAAGAATACACATTCTCTCTGCACATCATGGAACTTGTTGATAACCTATTATGACACAGAGTCAATTTCAAGAAATATGAAAATATTGAAATAATGTCCATCATTCTATCTGACCACCATGGAATAACGTTGGATACCAACAATGATAGCAACTCAAAAAAGTACTCATGGAAACTAAACAACACATTACTGAATAATAATTGGGTCAAGGGATAAATCAAGAAGTAAATTTAAGATTACTATAATTGAATGAAAATATAAACATATTATGCCAAAATGTATGGAACACAATGAAGCCAGTTCTTAAAGGAAATTTTATAGCATTAAGTGCCTACATTAAAAAATAATCATCAAATAAAATAAAAAGCAAACACACCCAGGAAGAATATACAGCAGGACATAATCAAACTCAGAGCTGAAATCAATCAATTAGAAACAAAGAGATCAATACAAAGAATCAATAAAAACATGAACTGGTTCTTTGAGAAAATCAATAAGATAGACACACACCTAGTCAAACTAATTAGAGGCACAGGACAGTATCCGAATTAACAAAATCAGAAACGAAAAGGGAGACATAGAAAGAGAAATTAAGGATATTAAAAAAAGTCATTGGTTCTTACTTAAAAAGTCTGTACTCCACAAAACTGGAAAATCTAAAAGAAATGAATGATTTTCTAGAAAGATATCACTTACCAAAATTAAATTAAGATCAGGAAAAATAAGCAGTCCGATAACCCATAAGGAAATAGAAACATTCATTAAAATCTCTCAACCAAAAAAAGTCTAGAGCCAGATGGTTTTAGTGTAGAATTCTACTGGACTTTCAAAGAAAAGCTAATACCACAACACTTTTAAAACTATTTCACACTATAGAAGCAGAAGGAATACTGGCAAATGTATTGTATGATACCACTGTTATCACATGATCATCTCATTAGATGCTAGAAAAGCATTTGATGCCAAGTTCAACATGGCCTTGGTGGGGACAGAGTGGCACAGTTATTGCCTCTGGAACAGGGCCAGAGGACATGGGCATAGATGGCTGCCTTAGGCAGAAGGCTTGTTTGTATAATAATGTACATATTTCACGTGCTTCCTTTAAAGAATGTCCTCCCTTTTAACATTAATGACTCCATGATAATCAGATACAGCACCAGTCAGGAAAGCAAAGGCGTGGCTAATGTCTTAACAAAATGGTAAATGCTGGGACCTTCAGGATAGCCCTTAAGACTGTGGAAAAAGACTCTATAAACATGGGTTCCAAATATATATAATTTCTCAACTATGTAAAATACAAGGATGTAATTTGAATCATGAGGGACTTCACAAATCTAAAGGAACAAAGGCAGCTGCATTCATGAGCCGGCTTGTCAAAAAGATACAAAGAAAGTCAGATACAAACCACAAAGATTCCTGAGTTCAATGTCAGCCTGGGATACAGCAAGGTTGGGTCCAGGCATGGAAGAAATAGTAATTTCAAGACCAGGTCTCACCCAGCTAGCTTGTTATCTGTGCTCAACAGAGACAGACAGATCTTCAAATTCTTTTGCAATGTTAAAAGAAAGTGTGAGCTTGCTGTCTCCTAAGAATAAGAGGGCTGAGGTCACCAGATGGTGATTCTTAGGATAATTTAAAGGAAACCTGAACTAACTGACTTCATTAATATATAAAACAAAAGACTGGGTTTATGATCTGCAGGAGATGAGGTATCTAGAGAATTTTTAAGGATAGCAAGAGAGAACTGCTTGGAGAACTGTCTCAAGCAGAAAACACACACACACACACACACACACACACACATATATATATATAAATCCAACACCCCTTTGTGTTAAGAGTCTTGGAGAGATCATGAATACAAGGCATGCACCTAAACATAATACAAGCAATATAGAGCAAGCCAATAGCCAACATCAAATTAAATGGAGAGAAACTTAAAGCAATCCCATTAAAATCAGAGACCAGAAAAGGCTGCTCACTATGTTCCTATCTATTCAATATAGTACTTGAAGTTCTGGCTAAAGCGCTAAGAAAATTAAAGGAGATCAAGAACATATAAATTGGAAAAGAAGTTAAAGTATCACTTTTGTATAGGACGTGATAGTATACACAAGCAACACCCAAAATTCTATCTGAGAACTCTTACAGCTGATAAGCACCTTCAGCAAAGTAGCTGAATAAAAAATTAACTTAAATAAATTAGTAGCCCTCCTATACACAAATGAAAAATGGACTGAGAAAGAAATTAGGTAAACAACACCCTTTACAATAGTCACAAATAATATGAAATAAAATGGTCTAACTCTAATCAAGCAAATGAAAGACCTGTATGACAAGAACTTCAAGTCCCTGAAGAAAGGAACTGAAGAAGACATCAGAAGATGGAAAGATCTTCTATGCTCATGGATCCATAGGATTAACATAGTGAACATGATTATCTTACCAAAGGCAATCTACAGATTCAATGCAATTTCCATCAAAATTCCAGTACAATTCTTTACAGATTTTAAAGAGCAATTCTAAACTCCATATGGAGAAACAAAACATCCAGGATAGCTAAATCAATCTTTAACAATTTAAGAATGTCAAGAAGACTCACCATTCCTCATTTCAAGCTTTACCACAGAGCAATAGTGATGATAACTTCATGGTATTGGTAGAGAAACAGACAGATTAACCAATGGATTTGAATCAAAGACCCAGAAATAAATCCACACACCCATGGACACTTGATTTTTGACACAGAAGCCAAAAACCATACAATGGGAAAAAAGCATCTTCAACAAAGGGTGCTGGTCTAAGTGGAAGTCTGTATGGTGAAGAGTGCAAATAGATCCATATTTATCACCCTGTACAAAACTCAAGTCCAAGTGGATCAAAGACTTCAGTTTAAAATCTGATATAATAAATCTAATAGATGGAAAAGTAGAAAACATCCTTGAATGCATTTGTATAGGAGATAATTTACTGGACAATACCAATGGTTTAGGCTGTAAGATCAACAATTGATAAATAGGACCTCACAAAACTGAAAAACTTCTCTAAGGTGAAGAACACTGTCAATAGAAATAAACAATAGGACAAAGCCTGCAGATTGGGAAAAGATCTTCATCAACCCTGTATCTGATCTCGAAATTCATAAAGAACTGAAGAAGTTAGACACCAAAACCCCAAATAACCCAATTAAAAAACAGAGTACAGAGCTAAACAGAGAATTCTCAACAGAGGAATCTCGAATAGCTGAGGATTACTTAAAGAAATGTTCAAAATCCTTAGTCATCAGGGAAATGTAAATCAAAATGACCCTGAGAGTCCATCTTACACCAATCAGAATGACAAAGATAAAAATTCAAGTGACAGCACATGCTGGTGAGGATGTTGAGAAGGGGACCATTGCTCCATTGCTGGTGGGCTGCAAACTTATGTTACCACTCTGGAAATCAATCTGGTGGTTTCTTAGAAAAATTTTGAGTAGTTCTACCTGAAAACCCAGCTATACTGCTCTTGAGTATACTCCCCCAAAATGCTCTACCATACCACAAGGACACGTGTTCCTCTATGTTCATAGCAGCCTTATTCATAATAGCCAGAAATGTGAAACAACTCATATGTCCTTTATTTAAAAAAAAAAAAACCTGAGAAGATGTAGTTCATTTACACAATGGAATACTATTCAGCTATTAAAACCATCATGAAATTTTCAGGCAAATGTCTGGGACGAGAACATATCATCCTGAGATAGGGAACCCAGACCTAAAAGGATATATCTACTCAGTGATAAGTACTTTAGCCATAAAGTACTGGGTACCCATGATACACTCCTTACACCCCCAAAAGCTAAACAATAAGGAAGCCCCAAGCAAGGATGCTTGATTCTCTCTTAGAATGTAAAATAAATAGTCAGAAGAGGCAGAGGGAGGGAGGGAACTGGGTTGGAGAGTATATTTGGTGGGGAATGGGGAACAGATCAGGATCAGGTGTGAGGAGAGACAGGAGAGAAGGCCAGAGGGCCAGAAGAACGAATGTAAATCTGCAACTGCTGGGGTTGGTGGTTAGCAGGGCACCTCTAGGAAGTAACAGAGACTTGGAATGGGAAAGGCTCCCAGGAGCCAATACAGGTGACCTTAACCTAGAGGCATAACAGTGGGGATATGGAGGCCAAAGAGGCCACCTTCTGTAGCCAGGCAAGAATACCAGTGGAGGGATAAGGACAACAACCCTCCCACAGAACTTTTGACCCAAAATATGTACTGTCTAAAAAAAATGCAAGGGCAAAAATATAGCAGAAACTGAGGGACTGGCCAACCAATAACCAGCCCAACTTGAGATCAATCCCATGGGCAAGCACCAATCTTTGAAATTATTAATGATCATGTTATTTTCTGAAGAACTGCAACGTTCTGCTGAAGAAGGGGTTTGTCAAAAGTGGGAAGCAGTCCTGATCCATAGTAATTACAACGGGTCACATCTCAAGGGGATGGATGTTGAAAGCTCAATAAAGAAACTGTAGGGAAGTTACAGGTTGTATTTTTATTACAAGTCCTTCATTGCTCTACTTCTATGAGAATGATTAATTTCTTAATTGATTTAACCTCAGGCCATCAACTCAATGAGACTGTGAAAATGCTCCTCAAGGATAAGGGAAAAATTGTCGTGCAAAGCCTCTTGTTTCTGATCAAAGCAGCTCTCGAATACCGCACTAGAGTATAGTATTCTCTTCACCTTCTTCACCTTCTTCACCTTTTTCACTTTCAACTTCTTCCTCAGGGCTGTCCTGCATAGTTTTCTGCAGAAGGATCCTGCGAGTCCCACACTGGGATAGGCAGTGCTTAATGGAGCCAATAAGTAAGCAAATGTTGGGGTTGGCACAGTTGTTAACACAGAACTGGTAGAGAATTTATCCCATGAAAAAATTTACAAGGCATAATATAATAAACATCTGTAATCCAGTATAAGAGGAAAGTGTTAATCCCCCAAGAAAGGCCACAGATCATGAAGGTTAGCACTGTGTACACAATGGTTACATACAATTTGGTCACAGGAATCTGATGTGAACCACAGAAGATCTTGATCAGCAGGGCCTGATTGGACCAAGAGAGAACCGCAAATAAAATAAGTAACCAGGCAACAATGATGAAATTAATTATCTGTCATATATCATTGTTAAAATTATTAGACAGGGATCTACAACTCTGCCCTTCCAGGATGCTCAACAGCAGGAACAAAGCCCAGAGCAGATTACAAATGAGAATTGATGTGTGTTTGGTGCATTGTCCCTGATACCAAACCAGCCAAATGACAGAAACCAGTACTCAGTTAGTACACAGCACTAATGGCTGTGAGCATGCTCATACTTCCAAGGTAAGCAATGGTGGACATAGTGTAGAAAAACCATGGGATGAGGATATAGATGGAGGGGAAGAGGATAATTATCTTCTTTAGTTAAAATACAATTTGAGGGCAGAAGAAGAAGTTTGTTCCAGCCAGATTGAGCTCATAGACAGAGAAGACATTCCTGCACATGTGGAAGCCCAGAAGCCATATCACGATTGCATTTTCTACCAGTGCAATGAGGGCAATGATAAAAGAAAAGAAAATCATGGCACAGGACAAGATGTAACATGGTGAATTTTCAGTGTGGTTGCTTCCATTCAGTGCATCCCAGTCCAGGATGCTTGAATATATGCTTGGGAACGCTCCACTACTGTTCCTGGAAAGAAAACAAGACTTGAGCACATGCTGGGCATTCTCTGATTCTTAAGACCACCCATATATGTGAACTGACCTGTTCATAAGGAGAGGAAACAGGGTACAGAGATTAAGAAATTTATCAAAACCAGTATTTTTGGAGTCTTCTTTTAAATCCAGTTTGTATTTATTTGGGTCATCAACAATCCATGTCCTGTACTGATATGAGAGAAGTTGATGGTCCCAGTATAGACTCTCAGTGTCTCAGACTATGTGACAAAAAGAATGGGTTTCTGAACCTGTGGGGGTTTGAAGCAGAATGGTCTCCATAAACCCATATACTTGAATGTGTGGTAACAAGTTGGTGGGATTGTTTTGGGAAGTGTCAGGAGGTATGACTTTGTTGGAGAAGTCTTTGAGTTTTCAAAAGCCTTCAACGGACATATTTTCCTTTAAAAAAACACTTTGCTTGTACCTTGTTGGGCCATGGAAAGGTATCTTGGTTCTTGGGTGGGCATGGGCCTGGAACCCCTGGATCCTAATAGGTCAAGGGCCCGGTGTTGGCCACGCCCCCATAGCCCAGGGTCCTGACTCGCGGTCTACATCTCCATAAATCTGTACCTGACATACATGCCTGCTAACACAAAGTCTTGGGTCTCTATGGAAAAACACTGAAACAGATGTCTATAAACTAGCTTTGGAGTGCTCAGTACTAAGTAGTATGTCTATATAGCCCCATCTCATGCCCAGATTGAAAGTCATTGTTTATGATAGGGATGAAAGAATGCTAGAGCCAGAAGTATTGGATATCTATAGCAAAGTACTTGTAGACACGACAGTGCTGTTGTACATGTGAACCCACAGTGACTGTGACTGTATATACAAGACCTGAAGAAGATCGAGCCAGCCAAGAGAGCAGCATGGATGAAAGAAGGGCTTATGGGCTTCCACCCTTGCTGAGGAGCTATTGGCAGCTGATAGTTCCTGAGGCAAAGAGTCACTTTTCTTCAAGAGTCACTTCAGAGAGACTCTTCATGATCCCACACCTATACACATACAGGCAGTACTAAGGATACTCAATGGTATTCTTAGAGCACACAGAGAAGGCAGGGGCAAGAGGTGCATTATAGGAGAGAAATTGGAGGAGATGTAGGTTATAAACCTTGATCTTCCAATATCCCTTAGTCAAGTCTGAAGGCCCCAATGTTGCCAATAGGGACTTTCCAGTCTCCTGATAAGGAGGGATACCTGAGGTTCCTTTCAGTCTCCTCCTAAAGGTGACATTACAAGATCGTGCTATAAGAAAAGCAAACAACAACTTTAAGAATAAGTTTTTGAAAAAAAAAAAGACCTTACCTTTCCCAGATTCTTTTTGATGGAGGTGGTGAGCTGGTAAGTGACAAGGTAAAGAGATTGCAAATTCACTTGTCAATACCAAGGATATCTGTGTTCCAGAAAGGTGTCTACCAGGAATGAAGCCTGTGACTTGAAGAAGCCTTATCAAATGGTAGAGAGGCCTGAAGTTTCCTATATGTAGAAGTGTTGGCAAATGCATGTCACTCCTTTGAGTCATGTTCTTCATGAGATGAGTTCTAACATTTGGTCTGGCAAGTACTCCTTTGTCTTCTTCTTAGGCCAACCCTATGGCTCCCTTCCATTTTAGGGTTTATTGTTTCTAGACTTCTTTAGGCTAGGTGACTGGCAATGCTAAGCACAATAAGCTAGTGCTTGGAGCTTTTGCACATAAAAGCCACATTGTTCTCTCTTGTATTTAATAAGAAAAGGTCCTAAGCAAGCTGAACTGCAAATATTCATATCACACCATTACCACATAATAGTCTTGAAGGATTTTGGGGAAGTTGTGAATATGATTAAAATATATTGTATGAAATTTTTAGGAAATAATATGAAACATTTCTTTTTATAACAAGAAAAGAAAATGCACATTCTCGAGATTGCCACAAGGCAAAGTTGTTTGGGGTATGGATCAAAACATGGATCTCTCTGCCACAGGGCACAAGTCTCTGCCTCATTTCAACATTCTGAGCTGACTGTCAAAACTGATGCAGTGATAGTTTTGTCCACAAAGGATGTGGGATGTGTCATAGAAACAGTCCCTTGACCACTGAGGCTAATGCTCCTGGTGTATTTGTATTCTTCATTTTTCTAGCCTCAGCCCAAATTGGGGTTGGCAGTGGTTATGGCAGAGATTCATATCTAAATGCTAGTGCACAGGTCTCAGTTAGATTCTTCTACAGACTGCTCTGTAGAAGAAGCAGTATTCAGAGCCAATATTCAGAGCTTCTTTTCCTACTGGTGCTGGATCCCATTATGGGAGGTGTAAATTTCAGAGTCTTTCTTTACTACCTTTCACTACCAAATAATGGCAGGTAATTTTTATGTCCACTCTGGTTCCTGAGTATAAACATGTTGAGACAGATGGTAGGTGTAGACTAGTCACTCAGTCTCTTATTCTCTTCACTGTTTTGTTATGCATCAGATCACTGACTGTTTCCACTGGGGAAAAAAGATTGTCGAAAGAGCATGGAGAGCAGATTAAATATATGGATAGAAATATAACTAGAGAGCAATTTGACATGACCCCTTATCAAAATAACAGTAGCAGGTTCTAACCTAGGGCCTATGATGCCAGCAGATATGGGCATTTGAGTGAGATTGTTACCAGATATGAAATTCCCTCCTATGGAGGAGGCATCAGATCAGACAATTGCAGTTAGTTACCCTGTCATAGTCATGTCATTAGGCCTCTGTGGGCACATCTTGCCTTGCATGCCAGAATTTCAGCATGCAGAGTCAAAAAATATATGCTGTGCAATTAATCAGATTTGCCCTTGTCTTTCTGCTTGTTTATTTCATGATTAGATTTTGCAAGCATGTGGTTAGGTCTGACACTCAAATAAAGCAACAGCATGTAAGGTTTGAGGTTGGCTGTTTCCCTGTGGTTCGCATTTCTCAAGTACCCTAGTAGACACTCAGTTTCATCCCTCCCTTTCCTCCCACTTTGTCTCTTGGATTGCTTAGAGAATTTCCCTCTTCTTGCATGCTCTAAACACTCATGGTAGGTTTCAAGTGGAATTTATAATGTAAAGTAATAGATTCATTTAAATGTTTCATTTCTTCTCAATTTTTTTTGCAAATTATTTTAAGGTAAAATAATTAAGATTAAAAAAATAATTAAGTTATGTGTAAAAGATGACTTAGGTACAGGTTTGGTGTAACCTGTATTGAAGGGCACATTCATATGACTTATAATAATCAAAACGCAATTTCTTTCTTCTTTCCTTCCCTCCCTTCCCTCCCCTCCCTCCCTTCCCTCCCTTCCTCCCTTCTTCCCTCCCTTCCTTCCTTCCTTCCTTCCTTCCTTCCTTCCTTCCTTCCTTCCTTCCTTCCTT
>JANHMN010000054.1:15538-47582 GCA_030674055.1 Rhabdomys pumilio | reverse complement strand
CCCGACAAAGCCAGCCTCCTCTACATATACAGATGGAGCCATGGGCCCCTCCCTATATGCTTCCAGGCTGGTGGTTTAGACTCCGGGAGCTCTTACATCAGACTTCTTAATGGAGACTTTAAAAGTCACATGCAGATGTCATACAGACCCCAAGAGACCACAAATGCCAGCCCAGACTACTATACCCAACCAAACTCTCAATTACTATAGACAGAAATCAAGATATTCAATGACAAAACCAAATGTAAACAATATCTTTCCATGAAAACAGCCATACAGAGGATAATAGAAGGAAAATCCCAACATGAGGAGATTAAGTACACCCAAGGAAAACCAAGAAATTAATCTTTTCATAACAAAGCCAAAAGAAGAGAACCACAAAAACATAATCCACCTTTAACAACAAAATAACAGGAAGCAACAATCATTGGTCCTTAATAACTTTCAAAATCAATGGAATCAATTTCCCAATAAAAAGACATAGGCTGACAGACCAGATACATAAACAGGATCCAGAATTTTGCTGCATATAGGAAACACACTTCAGGGATGAAGACAGACACTACCTCAGAGTAAAAGGCTAGAAAAAAATTTCAAAGCAAATGGTCACAAGAAACAACCTGGAGTAGCCATTCTAATATCCAATGAAATAGACTTCAACCAAAATTTATCAAAAAAGATGGGGAAGGACACTTCATACTCATCAAAGGAAAAGTCCACCAAGATGAAGTCTCAATTCTGAACATCTATGCCCTAAATGCAAGGGCACCCACATTCATAAAAGAAACTTTACTAAAGCTCAAAGCACACATTGAACCTCACACAGTAAAAGTCGGAGATGTCAATACCACACTCTTACCAATGAACAGATCATGGAAACAGAAACTAAATAGAGAAACAGTGAAACAAATAGAAGGTATGAACCAAATGGATTTAACATATATCTACAGGATATTTCACCACAAAGCAAGAGAATATACCTTCTCAGCACTTCATGTACCTTCTCCAAAGCCGAGCATATAATCAGACACAAAATTAGCCTCAAGATACAAGAAGATTGAGTTAATTCCATGGTTTCTGTTAGATTACCATGGACTAAGGCTGGTTTTTAATAACAACATAAACAACAGAAAGCCTACATACACATGGAAACTGAACAACACACTACTCAATGATGACTTGGTCAGGGAAGAAATAAAGAAAGAAATTAAAGATTTTTTAGAATTTAATGAAAATGAAGGCACAACATACTTAAAATTATGGGACACAATGAAAGCAGTGCTAGGAGGAAAACTCATAGCTCTGAGTGCCTTCATAAAGAAATTGGAGGTGTCAAACACTATCAGCTTAACAGTATATCTGAAATCTCTAGAACAAGAAGAAGCAAATACACCCAAGAGGAGTACATGACGGGAAATAATCAAACTCAGGACTAAAATCAAACAGGTTGAAACAGAGAACTATATAAAAAGTCAACAAAACTATGAGCTGGTTCTTTGAGAAAATCAACAAGATAGGTAAATCTTTACCCAAATGAAGTAGAGGGCTCAGAGACAGTATCCAAATTAACAAAGTCAGAAATGAAAAGGGAGACATAACAACAGAAACTGAAGAAATTAAAAAAATCATCAGATCCTATCACAATAGTCTATACTCAACAAAACTGGAAAATCTAGATGAAATGGATGATTCTCTAGACAGATACAAGGTACCAAAATTAAATCAGGATCAGATAAACCATATAAACTGTCTCATAACCCCTAAGAAAATAAAAGCATTCATTAAAAGTCTCCCAACAAAAAATGTCCAAGGCCAGATGGTTTTAGTGCAGAATTATATCAGACCTTCAAAGAAGATCTAATACCAATGCTTCTCAAACTATTCCATAAAATAGAAACACAAGGAACCCTACCTAATTCGTTGTATGAAGCCATACCTGATACCTAAATAACACAAAGCTCCATCAAAACAAAAGAACTTCAGACCAATTTCCATTATGAATATTGATGCAAAAATACTAAATAAAATCCTTGCAAATGAAGTACAGGAACACATCAAAAGGATCATTCACTATGATCAAGTAGGCTTCATCCCACAGATGCAGGGATGGTTCAATATAAGGAAATCCATCAATGTAATTCACTACATAAACAAACTCAAAGAAGAAAACCACACGATCATCTCATTAGATGCCAAAAAATTCTTTGACAAAATACAATACCTCTTCATGTCAAAATTCTTAGAAAGTTCATGAATTCAAGGCCTATATGTAAACATAATAAAAGCAATATACAGCAAACCAATAGCCAATATTGAACTGAATGGAGAGAAACTTGAAACAATTCTACTAAAATTAGGGACAAGACAAGGTTGCCTACTCTCTTTCTGTTTATTCAGTATAGTACTCAAGTTCTAGCCAGAGCAATTAGACAACAAAAGGATGTCAAAGTGGTACAAATTGAAAAGAAAAAATTCAAGATTTCACTATTTGCAGATAATATGATCATATACATAAGTGGCCACAAAATTCCACCAGAGAATTCCTACAGCTGTTGAACAACTTCAGCAAAGTGACTGGGTACAAAATTAACTCAAACAATTCTGTAGCCTTCCTCTAGTCAATGTATAATTGGGCTGAGAAAGTAATTAGAGAAATGATACCCTTCACAATAGTCACCAATAATATAAAATATCATGGTGTAGCTCTAATCAAGCAAGTGAAAGATCTGTATGACAAGAACTTGAAGTCTCTGAAGATAGGAATCACAGAAGATCTCAGAAGATGGAAAGATCTCCCACGCTCATGATTCAGCAGGATTAACATGGTAAAAATGACCATCTTACTAAAAGCAATCTACAGATTCAATTCGATCCCCATCAAAATTCCAACTCAATTCTTCACAGGGATAAAAAGAGCAATTCTCAAATTCAGTCGAACGAACAAAAAACCCAGGATAGCAAAAATGATTCTCAACAATAAAAGAACTTCTGGGGAAACACTGTTTCTGACCTCAGGCTCCTCTACAGAGCAATAGAGATTTAAACCTCATGGTATTGGTACACAGACAGGTAGGTAGATTAGTGGAATAGAACTGAAGACCCAGAAATACACTTAAACACCTGTTTCCAATTTCCAGGGTTTGCTCCATTTGTGTTTTCATTATTGTTTCTACTTCTGTTTTTAGGTCTTGGACTGCTTTGTTCAATTCTCTCATGTGTTTGATTGTGTTTTCCTGTATTTCTTTTAAGGATTTGTTTCCTCTTTTTTTATTGGCTATTTTATGTATTTATGTTTCAAATGTTATCCTCTTTCCCAGTTCCTCCCCACTCCGAAACTCCCTATCCCATCTTCGCCTCCTCTGCTTCTATGAGAGTGCTCCCCCACCCACCCACCCACTCACTTCCCTGCCCTGGCATTCCCCTACACTGGGGAATCCAGCCTTCACAGGACCAAGGGCCTTTTCTCCCATTGATCTCAGATAAGGCCATCCTCTGCTACCTATGCAGCTGGATCCATGGGTTACTCCGTGTGTACTTTTTGATTGGTGGTTTAGTCCCTGGGAACTCTTGGGGGGGGGGGTTCTGTATTTGTCAGGCTCTGGCAGAGCCTCTCAGGAGACAGCTATATCAGACTCCTGTCAGCAAGCATTTCTTGGCAACCACAATAGTGTCTGGGTTTGGTGACTGTATGTGGGATGGATCACCATGTGAAGCAATCTCTGGATGGCCTTTCTTTCAGTCTCTGCTCTACACTTTGTCTTTGTATTTCCTCCCATAAGTATTTTGTTCCCCTTTATGAGAAGGGCCAAAGAATCCACACTTTAGTGTTCCTTCTTGAGCTTCAATTCTGTGAATTGTACCTTGGGTATTCTGAGCTTTTGGGCTAATATCTACTTGTCAGTAATGGCATACTATGTGTGTTCTTTTGGGATTGGGTTATCTCACTCAGGATGATAATTTCTAGTTCCATCCATTTGCCTAAGAATTTCATGAATTTATTTTTTTAATAGCTGAGTAGTACTCCATTATGTAAATGTACCACATTTTCTGTATCCATTCCTCTGTTGAAGGACATCTGGGTTCTTTCCAGCTTCTGGCTATTATAAATAAGGCTGCTAAAAAAGTAAATAAGGCTGCTATGAACATAGTAGAGCAAGTGTCTTTGTTATATGTTGGAGCATCTTTTGGGTATATGCCCAGGAGTGGTATAGCTGGGTCCTTAGGTAATACTATGTTTAGTTTTCTGAGAAACCACCAGATTGATTTCCAGAGTGGTTGTACCAGCTTGCAATCCCACCAACAATGGAGGAGGAGGAATGTTTCTCTTTCTCCGCATCCTCTCAAGCATCTGTTGTCACTTGAGTTTTTGATCTTAGCCATTCGAATTGGTATGAGGTGGAATCTCAGGGTTGTTTTGATTTGCATTTCTCTGATAACTAAGGATGTTGAGCATTTCTTTAGGTGCTTCTTGGCCATTTGAGTTTCCTCTGTTGTGAATTCTTTGTTTAGCTCTGTATGCCATTTTTTAATAGGGTTATTTGGTTGCCTGGAGTATAATTTCATGAGTTCTTTGTATATATTGGATATTAGCCCTCTATCAGATGTAGGATTGGTAAAGATCTTTTCCCAATCTGTTGGTTGCCATTTTGTCTTATTGACAGTGTTTTTTGTCTTACAGAAGTTTTGAAATTTCATGAGGTCCCATTTGTCAGTTCTTGATCTTAGAGCATAAGCCATTGGTGTTTTGTTCAGGAACTTTTCCCCTGTGCCTAGGTATTTGAGTGTCTTCCCCACCTTCTCTTCTATTAGTTTCAGTATATTTGGTTAGGGAAAATTTCCTCTATAATTTTGTTAAGATATTTACTGGCCCTTTAATTTGAGAATCTTCACCCTCATCTATACCTTAGGTTTGGCCTTCTCATTATGTCCTGGATTTTCTGGAGTTTTTGGGTTAGGAGTTTTTGCATTTTGCATTTTCTTTGACAATTGTGTCAATGTTTTCCATGGTATCTTCTGCACATGAGATTCTCTCTCTATCTCTTGTATTCTGTTGGTGATGCTTGCGTCTATGACTCCTGATTCCTTTCTTAGGTTTTCTGTCTCCAGGGTAGTCTCCCTTTGAGATTTCTTTATTGTTTCTACTTCCATTTTTAGATCCTAGATGGTTTTGTATAATTCCTTCATCTGTTTGGTTGTGTTTTCTTGTAATTCTTTAAGGGATTTTTATTTCCTCTTTAAGGGCTGCTACCTGTTTACTTGTGTTCTCCTGTACTTCTTTAATGGAGTTATTTATGTCCTTCTTAAAGTCCTCTATCAACATCATGAGAAGTGATTTTAATTCTGAATCCTGCTTTTATGGTGTGATGGGGTATCCAGGGCTTGCTATGGTGGGAGAACTGTGTTCTGATGATACCAAGTAACTTTGGTTTCTGTTGCTTATGTTCTTGTGCTTACCTTTTGCCATCTGGTTAACTCTAGTGCTACCTCCACCACTTTCTCAGACTGGAGCCTGTGTTTCCAGTTATCTTGCTTGTGTCAGAACTCCTTAGAGTCCAGATGTCTCTGTGATCCTGTGATCTTGAGCTCCTGGGTAGTAAAACTCATGAGACTCAGGCCATCTCTGGGATTCTGAAATCCTGCTGCTCTGAGTGCAGTGGTTCCCCTAGGATGTCTCAGGATATGGTGTCTTCAAGGGAGCAGAGCAGCTAGGTGTCTGCCTCAGCCAAAAGGACCAAGCGAGGGGTGAAATGGGAGTGGTATTCCGGAGGGGTGGGGTTTGGGTGGCTGATGGATCCTGAGCACCCCAGGCTCCCAGTTATAGTTCTGGGGCATAGAGTAGTAGGAGATTGTTCTTACGGGTTGCTCTAAGTGCAGTGGCTCCTCTAGGACATCTCAGGATATGGTACCTCCACCAGAGTAGACCAGCTAGGTGTCCACCCCAGCCAAAATGGTGTATTCATTTTTTATTGGTTACTTTATTTATTTACATTTCAAATGTTATCCCCCTTCCCAGTTTCCCCTCCACAAGCCCCCTATCCTCTCCTCCCTCCCCTTGCCTTTATGAGGGTGCCCCCCCCATTCCTGCCTCAGTGCTCTAGCATTTCCATATCCTGGGGCACTCTTATATCTTTTTTGTTGGATGGCTCTGTGTATATTAGAATTATTCTTGCATGAACAAATAACTGATGTTAATCATTGGTAGAACATTGAGGTAGGGATTCAACACAGCTTTGTTAAGCATCAGGATGCACTAAGGTGCACAGCAGGTTAATAGGATATTCATCTGAGAAGATTGCTCAGCAGAAGAAGGAAGAAGGAAGAGAAGTGGATGTCTGAGTGTTGCTGCAGAGAGGGAACTGAAACATTGGCAAGTGAAATGGAGGACTGCTAAGCAGAGTGTAGTAAACAAAGCTAGCAAGAGACTTCTCCATAGACTCTTCTATTCTTCTAGAAGATAGGGCCTTTTCTATGATGACAAAAGCTTTCTGTGCAGACTGAAGAGAGGCTGAGAAGGTACAGTACTTAAAATACAAAAAGTGCTGGATAGGCAGTTGCAACTAGACTCTAGTTACTATAGGGACATGGCAAGTTCATACCAGCATTAAATATCTTTTTTTTTAAATAAATATTTCCATACAATGTATTCTGATTACAGTTTTCACCTCAAGTCCTCCCAGATACTTCTAACTCTCCACAGACACACACAAAGCTATGCCCTTCCTTGCTTTTCTCTTTAGAAAACGAGCAGGCATCTGAAAAAATGAAGTTAAAAATAAACAAACCAGAATAGGAAAAATCAAATCAAAGCAAAATGAAACAAAAATAGCCAAAGAAAAATTATAAGAAACACATATAGACACAGACATACACACTGCATTCTCTTACACAAAAATCCCATAGAAATATAAAACCTACTACCATAATGTATAAGCAAAAAACCTGTAAGGTGAAAAAAGGTTTCCAAGATGTCTACACAAACCAGTTGAAGTCATGTGACAAATATAAAACCAAAACCCAAACCAAAAAGCAAACAAAAACATTCACCAAGTACCATTGGGTTAGTTTTCTTGTTGGCCATCTATTGCTGAGCATGAGGCCTGCACTTAAGTGTGTTATATATATCTAGTGCTACTTCATTGGAGATAACTAATTTTCCTTTGTGATTTCCCTTCTTAAATGTCAATCTATTTTGAGGCATTTTTGATTGATGGATATGATCCTTTCAAGAAAGTAGCAGTAGAGGAGTTAAATACAAAGAAGAAAAGAATAATCAAAATATATTTGATGAGAAATGGTCTAATGATGTTTAAATTTAGAAAGACTTGGCAGGCAAGGAAGACACGTAAAATATGAGTCAGAGTCTCATGTGACATAAAATTTCCCCCCACGTTTCTCTTCCTTGTGACCCCAAGAGAATGGCTTCATTGAATGATAACACCAGAGTCCTACTGTTTCTGCTGATCTGAACCACTGGATGACTTCACTAGGACCCTGGTGGGCATGAGATAAAGATTTGACCTTTCATATCCAAAGTCTGTCATCTGGTGAGAATGTGTTGGCAACACCTTACTGCCTGTCTGGTTATTCATCACTACCTAAGGAACATCTATGACTGTCTTTTTTTCTAGTGACGGCTCTTGCCGTCTTAAAGTCTAGGGGTAAGACATTGTTTTAGTGTACTACTTCATAAAAATTCACCATACATTTTCATTTTACCATAACTCTATCAATCTTTATGAATATCTCTTCCTGGGGTAGCTCTTCAATGATTCCAACTAAAACCACTGTTTTCCTTCTTGGTGGCTTATCACACATATCATAGAAATGCTTTGAGAAGGCAAGCAATACTCAGAAACCTATTTGACAGGGCCTCAACTCTGAGAAGCAAGGCATGTACATAGTCTTACTTCTTAAATGAATGCCAGAGAACATTTTCTCCCCCATGACATCAAATCTGAATGTTTTGAGTGAGATGGGGGGGGAGTGTTAGAAGGGAGAAAGTTTCAGGGAAAACTTTGTCTCTTTCCTTTCTGTGTAGGAAGCTTCAGACCCTTCTGCATGTGGTTCTCTGTAGTAGAATCAGAAGGATGTGAACTCAGAGAAAGCAGCAGATTAAGAACTCTCTAAAAGTTCATGCAATATATCCTTACCTTTCTTTCATTTTCTAGTCCACAGATAGAAATTAACCAGTGCTGAAGGAGAGGAACCTTTTCTTAGACAGTGCACTACTTTGTTTTCTAATTTCACAGATTCTTCTAGAAGGTGAGTGAGATTTTGTGACTGAGTCAAGTTTGTACAAACTCTGTTCAGACATTGTGACCTCCTGTACCTGTTCTGGAAACAATTCACATATCACATACATTTGACTCTGGATCCTTACTAAGTTATTTCTTTGCATCTTTCATGATCAAATAACACACCAACCTCACCTAATAAATAATGCTTGGGCTTATCAGGATGACCAAAATATCTGAGCCTACTTCCCTGTCCTAGCCCAAAGTCCTTTTCATGTCTGAAGCCTACTTACTTGTTCTAGCCTAAAATTTAGATTTCTGCCTGAAATTACTTCTTTTTTTCTAGCCTAATATTTAGGTTTTTGCCTGAAATTACTCCTTTGTTCTAGCCTAATGTCAGATTCCTGCCTGAAGTCCACTTCCTTGTCCTTGACCAATGTCATATTCCTGCCAAGCAGCCCATTTCCTTGTCATTGACCTATGTCAGATTCTTGCCAAGCAGACCCAAAAGCTCTCTGCCTCTCTACCTCTTTTATTTCATAAACATGACTGAGCCTGTCTAAGGTCATTCTGACAAGAATACATTCCTTACTTGTCATAGAATATGCATTGTCAAAAGCAATGCACATATGTCTTAGGTTGGTAAGGCTCTGTGCAAAATCTTACCCTTGGCTTGCCAGCCTGTTAATTTAATAACTCTGTCTGGGGGTTCATTTTCAATTTCAAGCCATGTACTTTGGCTGCCAACATGTTGATATTGTTAAAGACAAGCTTTAACACGATGGGAAGGAATAAAAGTATTCCCAGGACAAAAAGGGCTAACATTATCAAGCTATATATGCTATTCCTGAAGCTAGACCAAAATAGAAATACTGACCTCAGGCCATGGGTAATTCCGTCAGCTGTATCTGCCGCATCAACACTCAGCAGAGCAGCATTCTTTAAATTCATAAGCTCACTATGCAAGGTTAAAACATTCAGAGATGTGTTAGAATTATACCAAATACACTGTAAGTGTCTTTAAACTTTTTCCTAATTATAATGATTGCCACTGTAAATTTTAGAACTAATATGAATCCAATGGTATTTGACATGACACTAGAGATGGCTCCTTACTCTTAAACTCTGAACCTCCTTCCAATAATTTGAATAGGATAAAGAGCATCAATCCATTTTTTCAAATGCCTATCTAAATCCTCTTGTATATTCAACACAGTAACATTTTTTGCTAAATGATTAACAAAAGTAGCTGTCTTAACTTCTTGTGTCAAAGCAACTGCAGAAGCAGTGGTGCTAGCAACTAATGTAATTCAAGCTTTTATACCTGCAATAATCAAGCCCACTACCCTCTTGCTTCTGCTTAAAGCCTGCCTCATTTCTTCTAGTATTTGCAAGATTTTTTTTTCAGAATACTAAGGTTCTGTGATACTCAGGGCAATAAAATAAAAGCTGGTTGATAGACTTCTTTAACTGACATGCTGGGTTTCAACACACTAACACAATTAGAAAGTGTACAACCAATGCAACATGCATTAAATACTGTAAGAGAAACAAAAGTAATTTTAATTAAAAGAGCCTTAACACATGTACTAACACCTGTTTGAAATCCAGATCCTGTCCCAACTTTATCTCTTGTTAACACGGCATCATAGAGAACTGAGCTAACTTCCAAATATGTCTCTGAAAGTGTCCAGAACCAGACTTCCAAATGAAGACTGTTATTTCCAATATTGGATTGATTTCTAGACCAGTCCGTGATTAAGTCTGAATAACTGGTCACATTTAAGAAAAATACAAGAGTCATTACAACTTCTCTTTTTGATTCTCTCTTCTACAAGGTCTAAAAACTTGAGGCATGGCAGCTTGTCCCATCAGGGGTATAGGTAAACAATAATGGGTCAGGAACATATGTCCAATACAGCTTCCTAGTCCCCATTGTCAGGGCACTCTGCAAGCTAACAGGTTAGCATCATTCTTTGTCTTGGCATCAACATGTCTCACCTGTTGCTCTGGCAGCCACCATGCTCCTTCAGCATCCTGCAGAAAAAATACAAACATGCTTTTTTCCCCATATTAGACACCTGCTCAGGATCAAAAGTTTATAAACAGTGACCATGGGAGTATTCATGTAACTTTGTTTATTGACTTGCTTGTTCTTTGACTATTTATGTTTATTGTCTTGCTTGTTCCTTGACTATTTGCATCTATTGCAACGCTAGTTCCTCAACCTGAAACTGACCTTAATACTTGCATGTAATTAAAATGGTATAAAAGCAAAAAGGAGGAGGGGGAATGAGATAGGGATTTTCTAGGGCGGGGAAATGGGGAAAGTTACTCTGTTGGCACTTTATCACAGCACAGTACATACACTAATATAGCTTTGTTCCAAATTACACAAACATACACACAGTAAAATAGACTAAATTCCATTCTTCAGATGTCACCACTTCCTATTTTCACCATCTAATTGCTTTTATCATTGGTATCTCTGCATATAAACTTATTTTTTATGCTGAACTGTCCATATGAAATGAATCTACTGACATTACTGAGGAAATGTAGAATTCTATAAAATAATCACATCTTCTTCTTCTCTTTCCTTCATGAAATTTGTTCTTTATTGATGTCCTTATAGTGTAAATGCCCTTATCACATAAGTCTCATCTTCTGATTTCCTGTTTTGTTCTTAATGCTGTAATTAATTATGCTACTTAGTTTTGAATGTGATTTCAGTTGGAAACTGACAAAGACAACAATTTTGCAGACTTTAGGACAAATACCATGATTTACATGTGACTGAACTGTCTCCTCCTCCACAGTTCATGGGATTGGTGATTGCTTTTCAAGATAGTGGCTTTGTAAAGTTTTCATGGGCAAAGTTTAGAGGTTATGGTCTCATTTTGGAGAGATGGCTCAGTGTTTAAAGTATGTACTGCTCTTGAGAAGTACCTTGGTTCATTTCCAAGCATGTAAGGTAACTCACAACAACATGTAACTCCAGCTTGAGGGGATCCGATGCCTTCTGTCCTGTTCAGTCACTTGAACTCATGTTCACATAACTCTATAGAGCCCCCCTTTTTCCCTCCACCTCTTCCACCCTCCCCTACCTCTCCCCACATGCATATTTTTTAATTGGTTTTATAAAATGTAGTTTTATTTTTATGTTACTCTGCTGTTACATAGGACATAGCATCTTCACAAGGCTTTTTTGGGACTACAATCAATGATTAGCAAACACACAATATAGTGGTCCAACTAAAAGGGTTAAAAATTTTCAAAAACTCCTAACAGGCAGAGCAGAACCAAGAGTATAGGTCAGCTTGGTTGAGAGCTCTGTGTTTCAGGAACTTGGCTGACCACAAGATAGATGGTTGGTTACAAATAGTCTCTTTGAAAATAGTCTATACAAAATGTTCCCCATGACTTTTCCTTGGACCCTGTCACAAACTGAATAATGGGCTGGAACTTTCCACAGGTACTCTCCAATAACCCTCCTTCACTCCCCCTAGGTTGTGGTTTCCCCCCTGGGTTGTGGTTTTGACCTTTAAATTTTCTCTGCCTCCAAAGTCCTGGTGTCAGACCCCAATGCCCCTGAGTGGATCATGGGTCTTGACTTCAACATGTTGATTGAAATATACCTCTTGCTGATTGCATCAAATTTGGTGTCTTGTTAGTTAGAAGATGGCTGCAAATTCCTGAGGCTTGGGTGAGGTCTTCCCTTCGTGGGGGCCTTACACAACACTCTAAAAAACAATCACTGGACAAACCGGATACCCTTGCACATGTGCACAAATCTGCATGGAAAAGTACTAAAGTTTAGACTTGGGCTTGTGTACTTTATTTCTCCTTTCTCAGGTATTAAGAAAGGA
Source organism: Rhabdomys pumilio (assembly GCA_030674055.1). NCBI lineage: Eukaryota > Metazoa > Chordata > Mammalia > Rodentia > Muridae > Rhabdomys > Rhabdomys pumilio. The sequence continues at coordinate 35,479 of JANHMN010000054.1, read as the reverse complement.
CATACTTTTTTTTTTTTTTTTTTTTTTTGGTTTTTCTGAGACAGGGTTTCTCTGTGTAGCCCTGGCTGTCCTGGAACTTACTCGGTAGACCAGGCTGGCCTCGAACTCAGAAATCCGCCTGCCTCTGCCTCCCAAGTGCTGGGATTAAAGGCATGCACCACCAATGCACGGCAAGGACATACATTTTAATTTGCCCAAAGCAATGCTTGTATTCTGGCAGCAACATGTTACTTCTATCACACAGTAAAGTGAATACCAGAGCTACGAAGGCAGGAGGTATAAGTGAATTTTTATTGGGAAGGAAGTTGTCAACTTAAACAGCAGCAAATGAAGAATGCATAAGGAAACTCCTGTTGTCAAAGACAGATGCAACCTCCAGAATATGTGACAAGGAGACATTTCAATCTGTGACCCCGAGCCCAGATGCATTAAGCACTTTCCCATTCAATCTAACACTTCTGGATTCCTACTAAAATGGAATTTGTAATAAGAGCATGGAAAAGTTGCTTCTGAAAGGAAACTGCCAAAAAGGTTCAGAAAAGGAATGTAGAAATCAAGAAGTCATTATTATAATTACTTTGAATTGTAATGCACTAAATTTCCATATCTTCACAGTAATACAAAACACAGTCACTTGCAGAACTGGTTCAGATTACTTAAATACCAAATGTGCTGTCAGTCCTCTACACAAGTGTCTGGAAGTTACTCGTGTTTATATGAAATGAAGCTATTGATACTTTTCTACAGCACTAACTGCACACCAGGAAGATGGAGACAACACAAACCAACGGATGGAGTGTTCCCAAAGCAGCAGTGTGGAAAAGACTATAAACGGTTGATCCTGTACACATGAATGGGCTTCCTTGCTAGAGGAAATCCAAGTGGAATAAGGAATAAAGATGTAAAAAGGTTTTCTTGAGGGGAAGGAGGCTGGTGCCCTGGATGCCTTTAGTTCTCGGCCCCCTCCACTGCATCACATTCTTCTCCTGCACTCTCTGATGTCCATAATGTTGTCTCTAAGCAACTGCATGACGAGAGCACTGTCTTTGTAGGAGTCTTCGTTCAGTGTATCAAGCTCTGCAATGGCCTCATCAAAAGCCGTTTTAGCCAGTGTGCAGGCAAGCTCTGTATTATTAAGGATCTCACAGTAAAATACAGAAAAGTTAAGAGCCAGCCCCAGATGGATTGGATGTGTAGGCTGCATCTCTTTCTTGCTTATATCAAAGGCCTCTTGGTAGGCTCCTTGGGAATTTTCTATCATTTGTTTTTGATCATCACCACAAACTACTCCAGCAAGACACCAGAAATAATCTCCCTTCATTTTCAGATAGAAGACCTTACTCTCTGGATTAGTTGCATTGGCTATTAAATACTTATCCAACAATTCCAGGACCGTGGTGCAGATGGACCTTAGCTCAGACTCCACTTTCTCCCGATAGTCCTTGATCAGGTGCAACTTCTTGTCTGAGATGTTGGTCTTCTGCTCAGTGCTCTAGATGACCCTCCAGGCGAACCTGTGGCCGCCAACCATGTTCTTGTAGGCCACTGACAGCAGGTTGCGCTCCTCGTTGGACAGCTCAGAGCCCTGCTCCATCACAGCTTTCATGCAGGTGGCCATGTCATTTCCACGTGTATGTGGGCTTTCCATTGTTTTTGTTATTATTAAAAACGAGTCTTAGTCCATGGTGGTCTGATAGGGTACAAGGGATTATTTCAATCTTTTTGTATCTGTTGAGGCCTGTTTTGTGACCAATTAAATTGTGACTATTTTGGAGAAGGTACCATGAGGTGCTGAGAAAAAAGGTATATTCTTTTGTTTTAGGATGAAATGTTCTATAGATGTCAGTTAAGTCCAATTGGTTCATAACTTCTGTTAGTTTTATTGTGTCTCAGTTTAGTTTTTGTTTCCATGATCTGTCCATTACTGAGAATGGGGTGTTGAAATCTCCCACTATTATTGTGTGAGGTGCAATGTGTGCTTTAAGCTTTAGTAAAGTTTCTTTTATGTATGTGGGTGACCTTGCGTTTGCAGCATAGATGTTCAGAATTGCAAGTTCCTCTTGGTACATTTTTCCTTTGATGAATATGAAGTGTCCTTCTTTATCTTTTTTGATTACTTTTGGTTGAAAAACGATTTTATTTGATAGTAGAATCGCTACTCAGCTTGCTTCTTGGGACCATTTGCTTGGAAGATTGTTTTCCGTCCTTTTACTCTGAGGTAGTGTCTGTCTTTTTCGCAAAGGTGCGTTTCCTGTATGCAGCAAAATTCTGGGTTGTGTTTATGTATCCAGTCTGATAGTCTATGTATTTTTATTGGAGAATTGAGTCCATTGATATTAAGAGATATTAAGGAAAAATGAATGTTGTTTCCTGTTATTTTTGTTATTGGCAGTGGAGTTGTTTGTATAGCTATCTTCTTTTAGGGTTGTTGGAAGATTACTTTCCTGCTTTTTCTAGGTTGTAGTTTCCCTTCTTGTGTTGGAGTTTTCCACCAATTATCCTTTGAAGTGCTGGATTTGTGGTAAGATATTGTGTAAATTTGGTTTTGTCATGGAATATTTTGGTTTCCACATCAAAATTGATTGAGAGTTCTGCTGGGTATAGTAGTCTGGGCTGGCATTTGTGTTCTCTTAGGGTCTGTATGATATCAGTCCAGGATCTTCTGGCTTTTATAGTCTCTGGTGAGAAGTCTGGTGTGATTCTTATAGGTCTGCCTTTATATGTTACTTTACCTTTTTCCCTTATTGCTTTTAGTATTTTTTCTTTGTTTTGTACATTTGATGTTTTGATTATTATGTGGTGGGAGGTATTTCTTTTCTTGTCTAAACTATTTGAGGTTCTGTAGGCTTCTTGTATATTTATGGACATCTCTTTCTTTAGGTTAGGGAAGTTTTCCCTCTATAATTTTGTTGAAGATATTTACTGGCCCTTTAAGTTGGGAGTCTTCAACCTCATCTATACCTATTATCTTTAGGTTTGGTCTTCTCATTGTGTCCTGGATTTCCTGTATGTTTTGGGTTAGTAGCTTTTTGTATTTTGCATTTTCTTTGACAGTTTTGTCAATTTTTTCAATGGTATCCACTGAACATAAGATTCTCTCTTCTATCTCTTGTATTCTGTTGGTGATACTTGTGTCTATGACTCCTGATCTTTTTTTAGGTTTTCTATCTCCAGGGTAGTCTCCCTTTGTGATTTCTTGATTGTTTCTACTTTCATTTTTATGTCCTGAATGGTTTTGTTCAATTCCTTCACCTGTTTGGTTGTGTTCTCTTGTAATTCCTTAAGGGATTTTTGTGTTTCCATTTTAAGGGCTTCTACCTGTCTACCTGTGTTCTCCTTAAATTCTTTTAGAGTGTTATTTATGTCCTTCTTAAAGTCCTTTATCACCATCATGAGAAGTGATTTTAATTTTGAATCTGGCTTTTCTAGTGTGATGCGGTGTTCAGGGCTTGCTATGATGGGGGAACTGGGTTCTGATGATGCCATGTAACTTTGGATTCTGTTGCTTACATTCTTGCACTTGCCTTTCACCATCTGGCTAACTCTAGTGCTACCTGTACTTGCTGTCTCTGACTGAAGCCTACCTTTCCAGTTATCTTGCTTGTGTCTGATCTCCTTGGGGTCCAGATGTCTCTGTGATCTTCTCCAACTGCTCTGAGTACAGTGGTACCTCTAGGATGACTCAGAATATGGTGTCTCCTAGGTAGCAGACCAGCTAGGTGTCCGCTGTTCTGGGTGCAGTGTCTCCTCTAGGATGTCTCAGGATAAGGTGTCCACTGCTATGAGTGCAGTGGCTCCTCTAGGATGTCTCGGGATATGTTGTCTGTCGCTCTGAGTTCAGTTGTTCCTCTGCCGCTCTGGGTTCAGTGGACCCTCTAGGATGTCTTGGGAGAAATCCGGTGTCCACACAGAAGCAGACGGGGGGGATGCATATTTTTAAATTAATCCTTTTAAAAGGAAGCTATAGCAATACCAAATATATTTAGGGAAACATGTTTAGTAAAATAAAAATGTTTAGTGAAATAAAAACAAAAATGAGCACAATAAGACACTAGAATATGTCCAGTGGAATATAAAACATGGACAGCACCAACTCCTGTTGAGATTTTATGATGCTTATCATAAAATACAGTAGACATGATATTTAGAATTCATCAAAGTAATAAAAATCCTCAACCCATTTATAGTGTTTCAAATGCATCATAGCTGAAGCTCCTTTGCAGAGCATTTACCTAATATGTGTTAAGGCCCTGGGAACAATCATTACAACTTGGAAGCATTATAAACAAAGGTTTGTAATATTGACCCTCATTGCCACATCTAAAAGTGTACAAAATGTTCTGTATGTGTAAGTGAATAAGGAAAAATTGGAGCATATACAGTGAATCATCATTAATAATAAATGGCCCTAATATGAGAAGACACAGAAGAAGACACGGTAACAGACTCACATGTTGTAACAAAGCAATAAAACAAAGTATTGGAAGATTAGGGAATTGAATCCACTGATGTTGAGAGATATTAATGACCAATGATTGTTATTTCCCATTATTTTGTATTTTGATGTTGGTGGTGTTAGTGTGTGTGTGTGTGTGTGTGTGTGTGTGTGTGTGTGTGTGTATGTGTGCGCACACGCATGCACAAGCACGTGCACTTTCCCTGTTTTTGCTGGTATGGTGTTACTTATTTCCTGTGTTTTCTTGAATGTAGTTATCCTCCTTTGGTTGGATTTTTCTAGTATTTTTCTGTATGACTGGATTTCTGGATAGATACTGTTTGAATTTGGATTTGTCTTGAAATATCTTGTTTTTTCAGCTATAGTGATTGAGAGTTTTGTTGGGTATAGTAGTCTTGGTTGGCACCTGTAGATTTTTTATAGAGATTGCATCATATCTGTCCAGATCTTTCTAGCTTTTGAAGTCTCTGTTGAGAACCTGGGTTAATTCTGATAGGTCTGCCTTTGTATGTTACCTGCCATTTCCCCTTGTTGCTTTTAATATTTTTCTTTGTTCTGTAGATTTTGTGATTTTATTATTATGTGGCAGGAGGACTTTCTTTTCTGGTCAGTCTAATTGTTGTTCTATATGCTTCTTGTATGTTTATAGGAATATCTTTCTTTAGATTGGGAAATATTTCTTCTATGGTTTTATTGAGAATATTTTCTGGGCCATGAAGCTAAGACTCTTTTTCTTCTTCTATTCCTATTATTTTTAGGTCAGGTCTTTTCATGGTATTCCAGATTTCCTGGATGTTTTGTATCAGGCATTTTTTTTTAGGTTTAATATTTTACTTTTGACTGATGTATCAATTTCTTCTATTGTTTCCTCTACACTTGAAATTATTTCTTTTATCACCTGTATTCTGTGGTGATGCATTTGTTGTTTCTGTTCTCTTTTCTAGGTTTTCCATCCCCAGGATTCCCACAGTTTGCATTTTCTTTGTTACTTCTATTACTTCTTTCAAATCTTGTACAGTTTTTTTTTCTTCACTGGTTTAACTGTATTTTCCTATGTGTCTTTTTTATAGGATATTTTATTTGCATTTCAGATTCATCCCTTTTCCCCATTTCCCCTCCCTAGAAAACTCCTATCCCATGGTCCCTTTTCCTTTTTGCTTTTATACAATTTTTTAAAATGTTAGTCAAAGGCTTTATAAGTTTGGTAATGCTCAGTCAGAAGTGTAACCCAATACTCAGCCTAGATATATCAACTGTCTTTGACTGGTGGAGACACGTGAACAGCTGTCTCCATGTCCCCTCCCCTCTTTCTCTCTTTCATCACCTAGCTTCTCCCGTCCTTCTTCTCCTCCTCTCCTTACTCCTTCTCTTCTTCTCCATACACCTCCCACCTTAGCTCCTCCTACATATCACCCTTCCTGTTAAAATAAAACTTTTCTCTTCAAATATAATTAGTGTATAATTGTGCTGATTTGTACCAGTGAGGTACTAGTTAGTCCTAATAACCAGTCCGTCATTTTGTTGACTAACCAGAACTTCTGTCATCTCTCCTGACTAAAACACTTAGTTTTGTACCTGGATTTTTTTTCTTGGCTTGGAATGAATGTCAACTGAAAACCCTCCACTCCAATCCTTTCTCTCAAAGTAAATAGCCAGGATTGGCTATGAGCCTATAAGTTTTCAACCCCGTCAGAAATTCAGAATGACTGAGTTAACTGAAATTATGGGAAGCACAAAGCATGGCTTCTAAAACTTAGACAATTTATAAAGACTGCTGAACACCTGGACAGTCCCTATATTTCAAAACGTTGGAGCATCTGGTCTTCAGCCTTCTGGCCCAGGATCTTCTGACAGACCATAGTGATGCAGAATTATTAAGGGCTGATTACTCTGTATAGGCAGATATAACCAGTCGATTATTCTGCAAGTGTGTCCTTTTCTGGACAGTAATTTGTCTGTAGATGGGAAGAGGCAATTCTTGCCCAGTGGCTGTCTTACCACAACTGAAGTAGCTCCAAAGATGCTCAATTTCTTCTTAGAATCCAAGACAGGAAGCTGTCAGGAGCAGACAGGTCTCTAATCAAAATGAACATTAATACAGAAATGTTTGTAAAGTCAATTCTGTGGACTTGTGACATTTTGAAAACCAACTATCCATGTAAGGCAATCTGGACTGTTGTCTGTTAACTCCTCTCAGCTATTTCTAAATAAAATACAGAAAACACCTTGTCAATAAACTCAAAGCCCTAAATTTGCTATAGTCCCTTAACTCACAGGCTAACAGTCAGAAATCATTTAGAAAAGTTAATGAAGAACTGGGTCTAAGCCTTGTATTCCTAAATGTGTTATACAGGCACAATGCCTATGTGAGTATCCATATTCATCTCAGTTTTATATCAATAAGAAGCTCGTACCAATGGAAACCTTAAATTTGAAATCGAAGTAAATTTTGTGCAATTTAAGAAATTATAACTTCATCTTGAGAATAATTATACAGATTTCTACCAATAGGTTATGGCTCTGAAATAATTCCTAACTAATCCTCCCTGTTCCAACAAAACCACTACTTTTCCCTAGAAAGACAGTCCAATATTAACCACCTTAGTCCCCAAGCCCAGGGAATAGGGGCGCTGACTCATCATTAACTTCTTCAAGCTGATTATGGGCGTTGGGATATTGGAAGAGTGTCAGAAGCCAGGACCCTTGTCCCTCACTCTCACCCCCTATCTCTCCCCACCTACAACCTCTCCCCACCTGCACAATGTCCCCTGCAGCTTGGCAACCACAAGTTCCTGCCTGGCAGCTGCAGGTAGATTCAAAGCAGTGTACCATGTCTTTTGAGAAAAGGAGTTAGATCACCAATTGTTTCAGGGCACAGGCCGAGAAGATTCTGTACTTTCCCATTATACTTTCCCACCACCTGGCCTCTCTTACCCCCTGCCCTTGTAAAGCATATTATAAAAAGGCACCTCACACCCAAATACACGGCTCTTGACAAGCAACTGCTTCCTTGAGTCCTTTCCCTCTCTCGCCCATTCTTCTGTTTCAGGTTGGGGTCTTCCTCGCCCCCCCCCCCACGAATTACAGGACCCGCGGGTCGGGTCAGAAGAGGGGTGTGGGGAAGAGTAAATTGATAAGCCTCTCACACTGGGTCTTCATTGCATCCAGATGGGATTCCAGGACATCAGAGATTTGAGCAGGTTTGCTCAGCTTGCTTGATGAGTAGGTACACCAAGGTTGTGTATTCTGCAATATACAATTCTCAAAACAAATTTTAGTATTAAGCTAATTTTTTATTATTTTTTTCTGTTCTTTGCTTTCCTTTTTTTATTTAAATTTTTTTTTAGATTTTTTTTTTAAAAATTGGGTATTATATTTACATTTCAGATTTTATCCCCTTACCTCACTTCCTCCCACCACCCAGAAACCTCCTATCCCATCCCCCCTCCTTATGCTTCTATGAGGCTTTGCCCTTACCTACCCTACACCACCATTACCCCACCCCCCCCCCACATCCCACTCCCCCACTCTGTGTTCGTTTTTCATGGAACCAAGAATCTCGTCTCCCCCCATGCCTGTCAAGGACATCCTCCCCTACATATACAGCTCGAGTCATGGGTCCCTCCCTATGTGCTCCCAGGCTGGTGGTTTAGACCCTGGGGAGCTTTGGTTGGTTGGTATTGTTGCTTTCCTCATGGGGTCCCAAATCCTTTCTGCTCCTTCAGTCTTCTCTCCAACTTCTCCATTGGGAAACCCTTGATCATATCAGTGGTTAACTGTGAGCATCGTCCTCTGGATGTGTCAGTCTCAAGTAGACCTTTAAGGAGACAGCTATATCATGTTCTTGACAGCATGCACTTCCAGCCATCCACATCAGTGTCTAGCTTAGGTGACTGTACATGGGATGGATACCAGGTGGAATAAACTCCAGATGGCCCCTCCTTCAGTTTCTGTCCCATGTTTTGTTTCCATATTTGCTCCCTTGAGTAATTTTGTAACTCGTTCTAAGTAAAACTGAGGCATCCCCACTTGGTCTTCCTTCTTCATGAGCTAAATGTGATTTGTGAGTTGAGTCTTCTCTATTCTAAGCTTTTGGGCTAACATCCGCTTATCAGTGAGTAAATACCATGTGTGTTCTTTTGTGATTGGGTTAACTCACTCAGGATGATAATTTCCAGTTCCATCCATTTACCTAAAAATTTCTCGAATTCATTACTTTTAATAGCTGAGTAATACTCCATTGTGTAAATGTACCACATTTTTTGTATCCATTCCTCTGTTGAGGGACATCTTGGTTCTTTCCAGCTTCTGGCTATTATAAATAAGGCTGCTATGAACATAGTGGAACATATGTCCTTGTTATATGTTGGAGCGTCTTCTGGTATATGCCCAGGAGTGGTATAGCTGTGTCCTCAGGTAATGCTATGTCCAGTTTTCTGAGGAACTGCCAGACTGATTTCCAGATGGTTGTACCAGCTTGCAATCCCACCAACAATGGAAGAGTGTTCCTCTTTCTTCACATCCTCACCAGCATCTACTATCACTTGAGTTTTTGATCTTAGCCATTCTGACTGGTGTGAGGTGGTATCTCAGGGTTGTTTTGATTTGCATTTCCCTGATGACTAAGGATGTTGAGCATTTCTTAAGGTGCTTTTCAGCCATTTGAGTTTCCTCTGTGAGAATTCTTTGTTTAGTTCTGTACCCCATTTTAATAGGGTTATTTGGTGGTCTGGAGTATAATTTCATGAGTTCTTTGTATATCTTGAATATTAGCCTTCTATCAGACATAGGATTGGTTAAGATCTTTTCCCAATCTGTTGGTTGCCATTTTGTCTTATTGACAATGTCCTTTGCCTTACAGAAACTTTGCAATTTTATGAGGTTGCATTTGTCAATTCTTGATCTTAGAGCATACGCCATTGGTGTTCTTTTCAGGAACTTTTCCCCTGTGCCTAGGTATTCGAGGGTCTTCCCCACTTTCTCTTCTATTAGTTTCAGTGTATCTGGTTTTAAGTGAAGGTCTTTTATCCACTTGGATTTGAGCTTTGTACAAGGAGATAAGAATGGATTGATTTTCATCCTTCTACATATTGACCTCCAGTTGAACCAGCACCATTTGCTGAAAATACTGTCCTTTTTCCACTGGATGGTTTTGGCTCCTTTGTCAAAGATCAAATGATCATAGGTGTATGAGTTCATTTCCGGATCTTCAATTCTATTTCATTGATCTTCCTGCCTGCCTCTGTACCAATACCATGTAGTTTTTATTACTATTGCCCTGTAGTACAGTTTGAGGTCAGGAACGGTGATTCCCCCAGAAGTTCTTTTGTTGTTGAGAATAGTTCTCGCTATCCTGGGTTTTTTTGTTATTCCAGATAAATTTGCAAATTGCTCTTTCTATCTCAGTGAAGAATTGATTTGGAATTTTGATGGGGATTGTATTGAATCTATAGATTGCTTTTGGCAAGATGGCCATTTTCACTAAATTAATCCTGCCAATCCAGGAGCATGGGAGATCTTTCTATCTTCTGAGATCTTCTTCTATTTCTTTCTTCAGAGACTTGAAGTTCTTGTCATACAGATCTTTCACTTGCTTGGTTAGGTTCACTCCAAGATATTTTATATTGTTTGTAACTATTGTGAAGGGTGTCATTTCCCTAATTTCTTTCTCAGCCTATTTATCTTTTGAATATAGGAAGGCTACTGATTTGTTTGAGTTGATTTTATATTCAGCCACTTTACTGAAGTTGTTTATCAGGTTTAGGAGTTCTCTGATGGAAATTTTAGGGTCGCTTAAGTATACTATCATATCATCTGCAAATAGTGAATTTTTGACTTCTTCCTTTCCTATTTGTATCCCTTTGACTTCCTTTTGTTGTCTAAACTCTCTAGCTAGGACTTCCAGTACTATATTGAATAGGTATGGTGAGAGTGGGCAGCCTTGTCTAGTCCCTGATCTTAGTGGGATTGCTTCAAGTTTTTCTCCATTTAGTTTGATATTGGCTACTGGCTTGCTGTATATTGCTTTTACTATGTCTAGGTATAGACCTTGAATTCCTGATCTTTCCAAGACTTTTTACAGGAAGGGATGTTGAATTTTGTGAAATGCTTTCTCAGCATCTAGTGAGATGATCATGTGTTTTTTTTCTTTGAGTTTATTTATGTAGTGGATTACATTGATGAATTTCCAAATATTGAACCAACCCTTCATTCCTGGGATAAAGCCTACTTGATCAAGATGGATGATTGCTTTGATGTGTTCTTGAATTCGGTTTGCAAGAATTTTATTGAGTATTTTTGCATCAATATTCATAAGAGAGATTGTTCTGTAGTTTCTCTTTCCTTGTCGGGTCTTTTTGAGGCTTAGGTATGAGTATAATTGCAGCTTCATAGAATGAATTGGGTATTGTTCCTTCTGTTTCTATTATGTGGAACAGTTTGAAGAGAATTGGTATTACATCTTCCTGGAGGTCTGACAGAATTCTGCACTAAAGCTGTCTGGCCTCAGACATTTTTTGTTGGGGAGATTTTTAATGAATGCTTCTATTTCTTTAGGGGTTACGGGACTGTTTAGATGGTTTATCTGCTCCTAGTTTAACTTTGGTACTTGGTATCTATCTAGAAAATTTTCCATTTCATCCAGAACTATACAAAATATCAACAAAACCAGGAGCTGCTTCTTTGAGAAAATCAACAAGATAGACAAACCCTTAGCCAGACTAACCAAAGGGCACAGAGACAGTATTCAAATTAATAAAATCAGAACTGAAAAGGGAGACATAACAACGGAAACAGAGGAAATTAAAAAAATCATCATATCTTACTACAAAGGCCTATACTCAACAAAATTGGAAAATCTGGATGAAATGGACAATTTTCTAGATCAATACCAAGTACCAAAGCTAAACGAAGAGCAGATAAACCATCCAAACAGTTCTATATGTCTTTAAGGGATTTATTTGTATTCCTCTTTAAAGACCTTTCTTTATATATTTGATTGCATTTTTCTGTATTTCTTTCAGGGCTTTATTCACTTCCTCTTTAAAGGCTTCTAACATCTCTATAAGATTGAATTTAAGGTCATTTTCTTGTATTTTGATTGTTTTAGGATACCCAGGGCTTGCTGTAGTGAGGTAGCTATGTTCTGGAGGTGTCATATTAGCGTAGCTTTTGTTGATTGTTTTCTTTTGAGAGTCTTAAGCCACTTGGATGGTTTTGTTCCCTGGATATTATTGTTGTAGTAGGTATTAGGAGGGGAATGATTCTTGATGGTCTTGGTGTGGCAGGCCTCTGACAGTATCCTTGGGCTGTATGGTTCTAGACCTGTAGGTCTGTATGATTCAGGAGCTGCAGGTCAGTTGAAGGTGGGAGGAGAGGTGGCAGAAGAATAGAGGTCCTCCTGGGCTAGCAGGATGCTCATGACAGCTTGGCTTGACCCAGAGGCCTCAGAGAGCAGGGAAAATGTGTGGGGGAATGGAAGCTTATTTGTATAGTTTAGGAGATGAAGGAGTGATGAAGGTGGGAGGAGAAGTGGCAGGAGAATTAGATTATGTTTTATAACATGATGCTACTAGGATTTTTGAGGACATTTTTGAGGTATAGTTTAACAGTGATATGCTTCTGTGTCAACTTGGCAAAAGATGAACTGTCTTGGTTACCTTCAGTTGTCAGATTGGCATGGACTGAGAAGAGAAACCTCCATATGGGAATTATCTTGATCAGATTGGGTTACGGACTTGTCTTTGGGAGGTGGCCCAATCCATTATAACTGGTATGATTCTTAACCTGAAGATCTTGAGCTGTATAAGAAAGCAAGCTAAGCATGAACAGTGATCAGTCCAGAGAGTGAGCCAGTGAGAAGTGTTTTCTGTAATTACTGCTCCATATCCTGCTTGAGTTCCTGATATGAGTTCCTCAGTGATGGACTGAGACCTAGAAGTGTAAGCCAGATAAATCCATTCTTCTCAGAAATTTCTTTTTGTCAAAGTGTTTTACCAACCCACAGAAAAGGAAACTAGAACATTGTCCAAGCGGTTTATTCAGGAAAATTTTAAGTTGCAGAAGCATTACAAATCCAACAGTAATTAAAGGAACCCAAGAACATCGTGTAAACTATTTAACTCTTCCAATATGATGACACAGCTGTTAATACAGGATAAAAATACGGTCATCTAATAAACATTGCAAGGTGAAATGCTATAAACATTCACAACCCACTTTAAGAAGAACCAGTCACTCCCATAGGACAATCCAAATAGTAGGAAGACCAGCACTGTGAAGGAAATGGTCATATAAAGCCTGACCAAAAGCTGTGGAAATAAAAAAAGTTGGTGCAAAATACAACATTCATTCAACCAGTATCAAGTTTAATGACAAACAAAATGCAAATTTTTCACTCTTCTTCTACTAAAGAAGTGATTTGCCAACAGTGGGAGCAGCCATGGACCTTAGAGTTAATATAAGGTTAACATCACAAGGAGTTGGTGAATTTCTGAGTATAACAATCCAGGGACATTGCAGTCAGAGTATTTGTTTAGCAAGCTCTGTATCACCCAAGTTCTAAAAGACTGATTTTTTTTATTCAACTGATTTACGGTTAGGGGAATAACTGAAGAAGGTTATGAAAAGAAAATACTCTGATAAAGGCAAAGTTGTCTCTCAAAGCCGTTTCTGTCTGATAAAAGCTGCTCCCAGCTGCTGCACTAGACTGTTCCCAGCTCTCCTAGATTTCCAGAAGGACCCCCCTCACTACGTTTTCCCTCATCAGGAGTGTCCTGTATGGCTCTCTGTAGCAGCAGCTTCAGAGTCTGTTTCTGGACTCTGAAGTGTCTAAGGGAGCCAACAAGAAAGTAAATAATGGGGTTTGCACAGCAGTTAACACAGGATAGGAATACTGTTATTTCATAAACATTGCAAGGGAAAGCGCTATAAATATCTTCCCAAAATAGGAGGAACCAGTTGATCCCATAGGATAAACCAAATAATAAGAAGACTAACACTGTGAGAGCAATGGTTACACACAGCCTGGTTACAGGAATTCTGTGTGAGCCACAGACAACCCTTAGCCACAAAATCAGGCTGGACCCTGAGAGAACCACAAATAGAACAGTTAACCAAGCAAAAATGATCAAATCTATTTTCTTACACCAACCATGACCAAAACCAGTAAAGACAGCCATACATGAGTCCCCTTCCAGAACACTCAATACCAGGGACAATGCCCATAGCAAGACACACATGATAGCAGATGTGTTTTTTGGTCTTTGATAGCGGTACCATATGGGCCACATGGCAGACAGGCAGCGCTCAGTGCTAATAGCACTGAGCATGCTTAGACCTGCAAGGTAAGAGAAGTTTAACAGGACAGTGTAAAGGCTTGGTATGACGATGGAGTGAAACATGTTGATGATAACCTGCAGAGAATACACATTTTGAAAGCAGAGGAAGAGGAAGTCAGCTCCAGCCAGGTTGAGGAGGTAGACAGAGAAGGTATTCTTATGCATGTGGAAGCCCAGAAGCCACAGCACCAATGCATTTCCTGCCATCCCAACCAGGCAAATGATGATGATAAAAAAATTCAGGGTAAGTTTCATGGTGTCACAAGATGTCTCTTCTGTGATGCCAGTCCACCAGGTTGGGCCAGCTGGATCCATTCTTAAGAATCCTCCATCAGTGGTCCTGAAAAGAAAAATCAAGACATAAGCATTCCAATAGGACTCAATATTGGCCAATATGTCATAGAAATATCTACAAGGAAATAGAAAGTTGTATTCTATGAGCTATGTAATATAATCCCAAACATCACATGATACAGGTTATTTTATGTAGAATGTGTTTTAAACTTCTAGGAATTTTAAGAAATTTATATAAGGACATATAAATTTTAAGAAATTTATATAATTTTAAGAAAATTATATGAGGACAGATATTTTACTTAAACTGTCATTGATGAGAGTCTTTGTATGACAGGTAGCATGTTTTTGCAGATATCAACTGGAAATAAGAGTCATTCCACAAGAAGGTGAGCATAGAAACTGTGTTCTAGTCACAGTTTTTAATTGCTGTGATCTAACACTGACCAAAAGCAACTTGTGGATGAAGGAGTTTATTTGCCTTACACTTCCACATCAAATCTACCGCTTAGAGAACAAGGGCAGAAACAATTGAGCAACGACTTGCTGGCTCATTCTTTGGCTCCCTCACAGGCTCCTGTTTGTCTTTCTTTCTTATATGTAGTGGATCACATGCCCTAGGAATGGTGTCATCTATAATGGGATAGGTCCCTGTACATAAATTAATAATTAAGATAGTACTCCACTGAAATGGCCCATGCCACTCTTATCTAAGCAATTCATCAATTGAGTGTTCCCTGTCACATGACTGCAAGTTATATAAACTTGAAAATTAGAGCAAACTAGAACTATCTAATTGTATGATCGGTTTGTCTTTATTTTATAACTTGTCATTTGAGGCTATCATGATTATCATTTACATGAGGATCTGTAGTAACAGAGGCATGAAAATATGACAGTTCAAACACTAAAAATGTATAAACAGTTGCACAAAGAAAATGAAGAGATGGTAGAGACAAAAATTACAGATGTCTGGATTTCTATGAGGATGAAACAATACAATCAGTACAAGGCTTTAGGGTGGGCTGTATGCATTCGAAAACATGGAAAGGAAAGAAAGTATAACAATGAATGCATGCCAAGATCAGTTGAGCTCTACCAACAGTGCACTGTAGATTTGTAGAAGAAAAAACAAATCTTTCTAGTTGTTTAGAACCGCCAGGGAGTCTTACTTCTTCCAAATTCTCTTCCCCATGTGGCCTGCTCTCCTCCCTACTCAAACAACATCCAGGAATTTTTCTCCTCTGAACTGGCTCCCTACCCCACTTACAGCCCCTCCCCCACTCTTCTGGGACATCCCTCCTCCAGCCATCAGTAGGAAATCCATCTCCTTTGCAATCTTTCTTTCTTCAGCCTCTAGGTAGGCATCTCACTGTAACACCCCATAGGTCTTTTAGTTTTCCTGGCATTTCACCTTCAGCTACCCAGACTGAATGGCATGTTACCTCTCAGATTTCATATCTCTAGCTTTAAACTAGGCCTTCTCCATTCGAGGTTATAAGTTGCTTACTCCTCTGTGATCTTCCTACCCATTCATTGTCCTTAGTAGGTCCTGCCCTTCTTGACCCACATAGGATTCCTGAACGCAGAATAAACTTCTCAAGATTACCTGCCTCTAAGTGCCAGTTGACTAGAGCTTACTAAAAGTAGAGCAACCAGACTTGGAGAAAAATGCCTATTTGCATAGACAGTAATGTCTCCCAAAGAAGGGTAGGAATAGAGCCCACAGCTCTCAATAGTAGTTCCACAAGTGAAAACCAAGCATGGACATCTCACAGCTTAATACTTTTCTGCACATTGTACACATATACACTGAAGGTGATTTCCATAGACAGACAGACAGACAGACAGACAGACAGACAGACAGACAGAAAGACATAATAAACAAACTACCTCTGATGAACAATTCTTAGCTCAAAAAAAAGTAATAAAAAGCCAAGACATATCTTTCCCCTCAATATTACTAATTCCATAGTAAGGTACTCCAGTGGAAAAGACCTGGAAGCTCTTCTAAATAAAGGATTCAAAAATGATCTTACATGTATTTGTAAAACTCAAAAAGAATATGATTGTGTTCTAAGAGTCACAAAAATGTGAATGAAATGCAGATGTCTGTGCAAGATACAAAAATTGAGTTAAAAAAACCCAGAATTTCTAAAGAAAAGCAAAACAGAAATGACTCTGGAAATGAAAAATTCAGCTGCTGAATAAAACCTCTACAGTGGAAAGCTTCAACAGCAGAATAGATACTGTCAAAAACAGGAGTTAAAACTAGAAGACAAATAAAAAAATGGATCACATAGTAAACCTCAATATTATATATGTATATGCATGCATATATATGAAATATATACACATATATATATATATGTATGTGCATACATATACATGATATGTATATCATAAGAACATAGGAAAGCTCTGGGATATCATGAAATATACAAGTTTCAAATTAAGGGAAACAAGTAAGGCATACTTCAGTGAAGGAGTGGTCACATCTATACAACATCTGCTCCTGTCAAGATTAAAGGTCATTGCTTATGACAGGTCATTGCTTATGTCTCTCATTGCTGGAGACAGAGGTAGTGGTCACCAATAGCAAAGTATTTGCAGACATGACACATGGGAACTAACAGTGATGATGACTATGTATACAAGACTTGAACAAGATCATGTCATCCAAAAGCACAGGGTGATAAAATAGGAGTTCATGGAATTCCACCCCTAGCTGAGAAGCTTTTGGCAGCTGATGGCTCACAAGGCAGGAAGAGTTACTTTTTTTTTAAGGGTTCTACTTCAAAGAGCTTTTCATGTTATTGCAGATGGTCTCACATTTATACACTTATAGGCAGTACTAAGTATACACAACAGTTTTCTTTTATAAGAATACATGGTAGATGGGATGGGGAAGAGGTGGTATTATAAGACAGGAATTGGAGGGGAGGCAAGGTATGAACCTTGGCTTTCAAATATTTCATAGTTAAGTGTGAAGACCACAACATTTCTGAAAGGAACTCTCCAGTCTCCTGTTTAGGGACGAACTCCCGAGGCTCCTTGCAGTCTCCTTCTAAGATGATATTACAAGATCTTGGTATAAGAAAAGCAATTAACAATTTGAGAATAAACTCTTGGGAAAAAGTCTTACCTTTCCAACATTCTTATTGATGAAGGTGGTAATCTGGTCTGTGACAAAGGGAAGAGACTCTCAAGTCATCTGTCAATACCAAGGCTGTCTCTGTCCTAGAAGAGTGCCTACCAGGAGTGAAGTCTGTGACTTGAAGAAGCTTTATCAAATGGTTAAGAAGCCTGAGGTTTCCTGTTCGTAGAAGTGTTGGCAAATGCATGTCAATCCTTTGAGTCATGTGCTTTGGGAGATGTTTCTCAACATTTGGTCTGACAAGTAGTCTCTTTTTTCCTCTCCTCAACCCAACCCTATGGCTCCCCTTCAATGTTAGGCCTCATTGTTTCTAAGCTTCTTACAACCAGGTGACAACAAATGATAAGCATTATAAGCTAGTCCTGGGAACCTGGGTAATGGGAAGACATGCTCTCTTTACTTGTTATCAGTTAGAAATAGGCCTAAGGGAGTGGGACCACATACGTTCATTATTACACCAGTTACACATAAGAACTCTTATCCCAATGGAAATGAAAACTGGTTACAGTTGTTCATCTCTCATTTTTACATGTTATAATTATACGTTTTATTTATAGTCTTATATTTTAATTCCATTTCTATTAACAAAATGATAAAGTGAAGGCCCATGAAAGATCAAAAGTATTCAAGATATAAGAGATAATAAGGAAACATTATAAAGGAAAAATTTAAATATCTGTAATTAAAATAGTAAATATTCTCATAGAAAATGTGAAAGAACAGATACAATATAAATGCATAGAAATGGGGACTTAGAGAGGAAATGCCAGGATCAAAACTCTAACAAATACAAAGGATCTCACTGAAGAATGTAAGACTGAGCACACAGAAAAGACAAACACACACTTGAAGCTGTAAGTTCACTAACAGAATTCAATGGAAAACTTCCAAATGGAAAACAAGAGAAAACTTACATAGAAATGAGAATATATATAATGTTATACAATTGCAAGGCCATATATATACATACACAATTAGAGCAGCAGATTAAAGCAAAGGAAAGGAAAAAAAGAAATATTTGAGGTAAAGTTGGATGAGAATTTTCCAAATTTGTCACTAACTGAAAAGAAAGAATTCAAAATTCTCAGATACTAAAATACAAATTACTAAAGATGACAGAGTTTAAAAAAGAAATGGCAAATCAGTCTGGCGGTTCCTCAGAAAATTGGACATAACATTACCTGAGGACCTAGCTATAACACTCCTGGGCATATACCCCAAAAATGCTCCAACATATGGCAAGGACACATGCTTCAATATGTTCATAGCAGTCTTATTTATAATAGCCAGAAGCTGGAAAGAACCCAGATGTCCTTCAACAGAGGAATGGATACAGAAAATGTGGTACATTTACACAATGAAATACTATTCAGCTATAAAAAACAATGACTTCATGAAACTTTTAGGCAAATGGATGGAACTAGAAAATATTATCCTGAGTGAGGTAACCCAATCACAAAAGAACAGACATGATATACACACACTGATAAGTGGATATTAGTCCCAAAGCTCAGAATACCCAGCATACTATTCACAGACCACATGAAGCTCAAGAAGGAGCACCAAAGTGTAGATGCTTCAGTGCTTCTTAGAAGGGGGAACAAAATCCTCACGGGAGGAAATATGGAAACAAAGTGTGGAGCAGAGACTGAAGGAAAGGCCACCCAGAGACTGCCCCACCTGAGAATCTATCCCACATGCAGTCACCAAACCTAGACCCTATTGTGAATGCCAAGAAGTGCATATGGACAGGAGCCTGATAACGTTGTCTCCTGAGAGGTTCTGCTAGAGCTTGACAAATACAGAGGTGGATGCTCACAGCCAACCATTGGACTGAGTACGGGGTCCCCAATAGAGGAGTTAGAGCAGAAGGGGTTTACAACTCCATAAGAAGAACAACAATATCAACCAACCAGAGCTTCCAGGGACTAAACCAACAAAAGAGTATACATGGAGGGACTCAGGCTCCAGCAGCGTATGTAGCAGATAATGATCTTATAGGGCATCAGTGGGAGGAGAGGCCCTTGGTACTGTGAAGGCTTGATGTCAAAGTGTAGGAAATGCCAGAGCAGGGAGGTAGGAGTAGGTGGGTGGAGGAACACTTTCCTAGAAGCAGGGATGGGGGATCGGGTAGGGAGATTATGTGGGGGGAATTGGATAACATTTGAAATATAAATATAGAAAATATCTAATGAGAAATAGAAAAATAAGAAGTGGCAAAAGAAATATTTTAATAAAAATGAATGAAGGCACTAAAATAAGTCTATTCATTTAAGAAAAACATAAAGGAAAACAAGAAGGAGATGGAGAGAGAGACGGGGAGTGAGAAAGACAGAGGGAAACAGATAGATAGATAGATAGATAGATAGATAGATAGATAGATGATAGATAGATAGATAGATGATAGATAGATAGATAGATAGATAGATAGATAGATAGATAGATACAAACAAAGTGAGATAGAGACAGTGAGGAGTGTGGTAAATTTGGTAGGCTGTAACAAAAACAGTATTAAAGTGAAAATGTAGAGTGTAGTGGGTAAGAAGGTTCTAAAGTCAACAAAATTTAAACCAGAAACAAAAAGGTAAAATGAGGTCAACAAAAATAGGTAAACATCAGCTGAAGACAGTAGATAGTGCTGACACTGAAAACAGGAAATTAGTGTATAAAATCATGAATCCAAAAGAACTTTTTTT
>JANHMN010000054.1:0-10538 GCA_030674055.1 Rhabdomys pumilio | reverse complement strand
AGTCAGTGGTCAGATGCATATGCCCAAAAGATGCCCCACCAGACCTCAAAGACAAGTACTCCATTATATTCATAGCAGTCTTATTTATAATAGCCAGAAGCTGGAAACAACCCAAATGTCCCATGACAGAAGAATAGATACATAAAATGTGGTTCATTTGCACAATGGAATACTACTCACCTATTAAAAATGAGGACATCATGAATTTTGCAGGCAAATGGATGGAACTAGAAAATATCATCCTATGTGAGGTAACTCAGACTCAAAAGCACATGCATGACAGGAGCCTAGCATGGCTGTCCTCTGAATCTACTAGCAGGTACCTGAGACAGATGCAGATACTTACAGTCAACCATTGGACTGAGATAAGGGATCCTTATGGAAGAGTCAGGGAAAAGATTGAAGAAGCTGAAGAGGATGGCAACTCCATAGGAAGAACAACAGTATCAACTAACCTGGACCCCTCAGAACTCCCAGAGACTAAGCCACTAACCAAAGAGTTGTCTGGTATGTGGCCCTGGCACATATGTAGTAGAGGACTGCCTTATCTGGCCTCAGTGGGAGAGGATGAACCTAATTCTGGAGAGACTTATTGATTCTCTAGGGAAAGGAAATGCTGGAGAGGATGAGGTGGGAGTGCATGGGTAGGTGAGGGGGTGGGTGGATGGATGGGTTGGGGAGCACCTTATCAGAGGCAAAGGGGAGGGGGAATAGGGTGAAGAACTCTGGGAAGGAGTACTGGGAAGGAGGGCAATAGCAATATATATATATATATATATATATATTTCTCTATCTATCATCTATCTATCTATCTATCTATCTATCTATCTATCTATCTATCTATCTATCTATTTATTGAAAATGTCCATAGGACACAAGAGCTTGTAAAAACTCTGAAAATGCATAGAACTTGAAAAAGTCTCAGAATTACATGGTGATGCATTTTTATTTGTCCTCAGGAGTATTTACTAATCTGAGAATCAAGATGTCTAGTTTACTGGATGAAACAATGCTAAGTTTTGGGAGTAGAACCTAAATACATTTCAGTTGCTGGATAAAAACGAACAACCCACTGACAGGAAAGGACAATCATAAACATGTACACATTAAGTATAAAAACTTCTAATTTTATAAAAGAAGCAAATTGAATCTAAAACAGATTAAACACAACACAACAGGAGCTTAATTTCTGTACACTATTTTTACCAATAGGGTCCTCTGGATGAGAACCAAATAGAAAAACAATGTAGTTAAATAATGTCATTAGTCAAATGGATCTAACTGACATATCTAAGGTATTCCACACAAACACTAAAGAATACACATTCTCTCTGCACATCATGGAACTTGTTGATAACCTATTATGACACAGAGTCAATTTCAAGAAATATGAAAATATTGAAATAATGTCCATCATTCTATCTGACCACCATGGAATAACGTTGGATACCAACAATGATAGCAACTCAAAAAAGTACTCATGGAAACTAAACAACACATTACTGAATAATAATTGGGTCAAGGGATAAATCAAGAAGTAAATTTAAGATTACTATAATTGAATGAAAATATAAACATATTATGCCAAAATGTATGGAACACAATGAAGCCAGTTCTTAAAGGAAATTTTATAGCATTAAGTGCCTACATTAAAAAATAATCATCAAATAAAATAAAAAGCAAACACACCCAGGAAGAATATACAGCAGGACATAATCAAACTCAGAGCTGAAATCAATCAATTAGAAACAAAGAGATCAATACAAAGAATCAATAAAAACATGAACTGGTTCTTTGAGAAAATCAATAAGATAGACACACACCTAGTCAAACTAATTAGAGGCACAGAGACAGTATCCGAATTAACAAAATCAGAAACGAAAAGGGAGACATAGAAAGAGAAATTAAGGATATTAAAAAAGTCATTGGTTCTTACTTAAAAAGTCTGTACTCCACAAAACTGGAAAATCTAAAAGAAATGAATGATTTTCTAGAAAGATATCACTTACCAAAATTAAATTAAGATCAGGAAAAATAAGCAGTCCGATAACCCATAAGGAAATAGAAACATTCATTAAAATCTCTCAACCAAAAAAAGTCTAGAGCCAGATGGTTTTAGTGTAGAATTCTACTGGACTTTCAAAGAAAAGCTAATACCACAACACTTTTAAAACTATTTCACACTATAGAAGCAGAAGGAATACTGGCAAATTTATTGTATGATACCACTGTTATCACATGATCATCTCATTAGATGCTAGAAAAGCATTTGATGCCAAGTTCAACATGGCCTTGGTGGGGACAGAGTGGCACAGTTACTGCCTCTGGAACAGGGCCAGAGGACATGGGCATAGATGGCTGCCTTAGGCAGAAGGCTTGTTTGTATAATAATGTACATATTTCACGTGCTTCCTTTAAAGAATGTCCTCCCTTTTAACATTAATGACTCCATGATAATCAGATACAGCACCAGTCAGGAAAGCAAAGGCGTGGCTAATGTCTTAACAAAATGGTAAATGCTGGGACCTTCAGGATAGCCCTTAAGACTGTGGAAAAAGACTCTATAAACATGGGTTCCAAATATATATAATTTCTCAACTATGTAAAATACAAGGATGTAATTTGAATCATGAGGGACTTCACAAATCTAAAGGAACAAAGGCAGCTGCATTCATGAGCCGGCTTGTCAAAAAGATACAAAGAAAGTCAGATACAAACCACAAAGATTCCTGAGTTCAATGTCAGCCTGGGATACAGCAAGGTTGGGTCCAGGCATGGAAGAAATAGTAATTTCAAGACCAGGTCTCACCCAGCTAGCTTGTTATCTGTGCTCAACAGAGACAGACAGATCTTCAAATTCTTTTGCAATGTTAAAAGAGTGTGAGCTTGCTGTCTCCTAAGAATAAGAGGGCTGAGGTCACCAGATGGTGATTCTTAGGATAATTTAAAGGAAACCTGAACTAACTGACTTCATTAATATATAAAACAAAAGACTGGGTTTATGATCTGCAGGAGATGAGGTATCTAGAGAATTTTTAAGGATAGCAAGAGAGAACTGCTTGGAGAACTGTCTCAAGCAGAAAACACACATACACACACACACACACACACACACACACACACACACACACACACACATATATATATATATATATATATATATATATATATATATATATATATATATATATATATATATATCTCCAACACCCCTTTGTGTTAAGAGTCTTGGAGAGACCATGAATACAAGGCATGCACCTAAACATAATACAAGCAATATAGAGCAAGCCAATAGCCAACATCAAATTAAATGGAGAGAAACTTAAAGCAATCCCATTAAAATCAGAGACCAGAAAAGGCTGCTCACTATGTTCCTATCTATTCAATATAGTACTTGAAGTTCTGGCTAAAGCGCTAAGAAAATTAAAGGAGATCAAGAACATATAAATTGGAAAAGAAGTTAAAGTATCACTTTTGTATAGGACGTGATAGTATACACAAGCAACACCCAAAATTCTATCTGAGAACTCTTACAGCTGATAAGCACCTTCAGCAAAGTAGCTGAATAAAAAATTAACTTAAATAAATTAGTAGCCCTCCTATACACAAATGAAAAATGGACTGAGAAAGAAATTAGGTAAACAACACCCTTTACAATAGTCACAAATAATATGAAATAAAATGGTCTAACTCTAATCAAGCAAATGAAAGACCTGTATGACAAGAACTTCAAGTCCCTGAAGAAAGGAATTGAAGAAGACATCAGAAGATGGAAAGATCTTCTATGCTCATGGATCCATAGGATTAACATAGTGAACATGATTATCTTACCAAAGGCAATCTACAGATTCAATGCAATTTCCATCAAAATTCCAGTACAATTCTTTACAGATTTTAAAGAGCAATTCTAAACTCCATATGGAGAAACAAAACATCCAGGATAGCTAAATCAATCTTTAACAATTTAAGAATGTCAAGAAGACTCACCATTCCTCATTTCAAGCTTTACCACAGAGCAATAGTGATGATAACTTCATGGTATTGGTAGAGAAACAGACAGATTAACCAATGGATTTGAATCAAAGACCCAGAAATAAATCCACACACCCATGGACACTTGATTTTTGACACAGAAGCCAAAAACCATACAATGGGAAAAAAGCATCTTCAACAAAGGGTGCTGGTCTAAGTGGAAGTCTGTATGATGAAGAGTGCAAATAGATCCATATTTATCACCCTGTACAAAACTCAAGTCCAAGTGGATCAAAGACTTCAGTTTAAAATCTGATATAATAAATCTAATAGATGGAAAAGTAGAAAATATTCTTGAATGCATTTGTATAGGAGATAATTTACTGGACAAATTACTGGACAATACCAATGGTTTAGGCTGTAAGATCAACAATTGATAAATAG
The DNA here is from genome assembly GCA_030674055.1 of Rhabdomys pumilio. Lineage (NCBI taxonomy): Eukaryota > Metazoa > Chordata > Mammalia > Rodentia > Muridae > Rhabdomys > Rhabdomys pumilio. The sequence continues at coordinate 6,122 of JANHMN010000054.1, read as the reverse complement.
GACCTCACAAAACTGAAAAACTTCTCTAAGGTGAAGAACACTGTCAATAGAAATAAACAATAGGACAAAGCCTACGATTGGGAAAAGATCTTCATCAACCCTCTGTCTGGTCTCGAAATTCATAAAGAACTGAAGAAGTTAGACACCAAAACCCCAAATAGCCCAATTAAAAAACGGAGTACAGAGCTAAACAGAGAATTCTCAACAGAGGAATCTCGAATAGCTGAGGATCACTTAAAGAAATGTTCAAAATCTGTTGTCATCAGGGAAATGCAAATCAAAATGACCCTGAGAGTCCATCTTACACCAATCAGAATGACCAAGATAAAAATTCAAGTGACAGCACATGCTGGTGAGGATGTTGAGAAGAGGACCATTGCTCCATTGCTGGTGGGCTGCAAACTTATGTTACCACTCTGGAAATCAATCTGGTGGTTTCTTAGAAAAATTTTGAATAGTTCTACCTGAAAACCCAGCTATACTGCTCTTGAGTATACTCCCCCAAAATGCTCCACCATACCACAAGGACATGTGTTCTTCTATGTTCATAGCAGCCTTATTCATAATAGCCAGAAATGTGAAACAACTCATATGTCCTTTATTTAAAAAAAAACAGAGAAGATGCAGTTCATTTACAAAATGGAATACTATTCAGCTATTAAAACCATCATGAAATTTTCAGGCAAATGTCTGGAACAAGAAAATATCATCCTGAGATAGAGAACCCAGACCTAAAAGGATATATCTACTCAGTGATAAGTACTTTAGCCATAAAGTACTGGGTACCCATGATACACTCCTTACACCCCCAAAAGCTAAACAATAAGGAAGCCCCAAGCAAGGATGCTTGATTCTCTCTTAGAATGTAAAATAAATAGTCAGAAGAGGCAGAGGGAGGGAGGGAACTGGGTTGGAGAGTATATTTGGTGGGGAATGGAGAACAGATCAGGATCAGGTGTGAGGAGAGACAGGAGAGAAGGCCAGAGGGCCAGAAGAACGAATGTAAATCTGCAACTGCTGGGGTTGGTGGTTAGCAGGGCACCTCTAGGAAGTAAGAGACTTGGAATGGGAAAGGCTCCCAGGAGCCAATACAGGTGACCTTAACCTAGAGGCATAACAGTGGGGATATGGAGCCCAAAGAGGCCACCTTCTGTAGCCAGGCAAGAATACCAGTGGAGGGATAAGGACAACAACCCTCCCACAGAACTTTTGACCCAAAATATGTACTGTCTAAAAAAAATGCAAGGGCAAAAATGTAGCAGAAACTGAGGGACTGGCCAACCAATAACCAGCCCAACTTGAGATCAATCCCATGGGCAAGCACCAATCTTTGAAATTATTAATGATCATGTTATTTTCTGAAGAACTGCAACGTTCTACTGAAGAAGGGGTTTGTCAAAAGTGGGAAGCAGTCCTGATCCATAGTAATTACAACGGGTCACATCTCAAGGGGATGGATGCACTGAAAGCTCAATAAAGAAACTGTAGGGAAGTTACAGGTTGTATTTTTATTACAAGTCCTTCATTGCTCTACTTCTATGAGAATAATTAATTTCTTAATTGATTTAACTTCAGGCCATCAACTCAATTAGACTGTGAAAATGCTCCTCAAGGATAAGGGAAAAATTGTCGTGCAAAGCCTCTTGTTTCTGATCAAAGCAGCTCTCGGATACTGCACTAGAGTATAGTATTCTCTTCACCTTCTTCACCTTCTTCACTTTCAACTTCTTCCTCAGGGCTGTCCTGCATAGTTTTCTGCAGAAGGATCCTGCGAGTCCCACACTGGGATAGGCAGTGCTTAATGGAGCCAATAAGTAAGCAAATGTTGGGGTTGGCACAGTTGTTAACACAGAACTGGTAGAGAATTTATCCCATGAAAAAATTTACAAGGCATAATATAATAAACATCTGTAATCCAGTATAAGAGGAAAGTGTTAATCCCCCAAGAAAGGCCACAGATCATGAAGGTTAGCACTGTGTACACAATGGTTACATACAATTTGGTCACAGGAATCTGATGTGAACCACAGAAGATCTTGATCAGCAGGGCCTGATTGGACCAAGAGAGAACCGCAAATAAAATAAGTAACCAGGCAACAATGATGAAATTAATTATCTATCATATATCATTGTTAAAATTATTAGACAGGGATCTACAACTCTGCCCTTCCAGGATGCTCAACAGCAGGAACAAAGCCCAGAGCAGGTTACAAATGAGAATTGATGTGTGTTTGGTGCATTGTCCCTGATACCAAACTAGCCAAATGACAGAAACCAGTACTCAGTTAGTACACAGCACCAATGGCTGTGAGCATGCTCATACTTCCAAGGTAAGCAATGGTGGACATAGTGTAGAAAAACCGTGGGATGAGGATATAAATGGAGGGGAAGAGGATAATTATCTTCTTTAGTTAAAATACAATTTGAGGGCAGAAGAAGAAGTTTGTTCCAACCAGGTTGAGCTCATAGACAGAGAAGACATTCCTGCACACGTGGAAGCCCAGAAGCCATATCACTATTGCATTTTCTACCAGTGCAATGAGGGCAATGATAAAAGAAAAGAAAATCATGGCACAGGACAAGATGTAACATGGTGAATTTTCAGTGTGATTGCTTCCATTCAGTGCATCCCAGTCCAGGATGCTTGAATATATGCTTGGGAAAGCTCCACTACTGTTCCTGGAAAGAAAATAAGACTTGAGCACATGCTGGGCATTCTCTGATTCTTAGGACCGCCCATATATGTGAACTGACCTGGTTCATAAGGAGAGGAAACAGGGTACAGAGATTAAGAAATTTATCAAAACCAGTATTTTTGGAGTCTTCTTTTAAATCCAGTTTGTATTTATTTGGGTCATCAACAATCCATGTCCTGTACTGATATGAGAGAAGTTGATGGTCCCAGTATAGACTCTCAGTGTCTCAGACTATGTGACAAAAAGAATGGGTTTCTGAACCTGTGGGGGTTTGAAGCAGAATGGTCTCCATAAACCCATATACTTGAATGTGTGGTAACAAGTTGGTGGGATTGTTTTGGGAAGTGTCAGGAGGTATGACTTTGTTGGAGAAGTCTTTGAGTTTTCAAAAGCCTTCAACGGACATATTTTCCTTTAAAAAAACACTTTGCTTGTACCTTGTTGGGCCATGGAAAGGTATCTTGGTTCTTGGGTGGGCATGGGCCTGGAACCCCTGGATCCTAATAGGTCAAGGGCCCGGTGTTGGCCACGCCCCCATAGCCCAGGGTCCTGACTCGCGGTCTACATCTCCATAAATCTGTACCTGACATACATGCCTGCTAACACAAAGTCTTGGGTCTCTATGGAAAAACACTGAAACAGATGTCTATAAACTAGCTTTGGAGTGCTCAGTACTAAGTAGTATGTCTATATAGCCCCATCTCATGCCCAGATTGAAAGTCATTGTTTATGATAGGGATGAAAGAATGCTAGAGCCAGAAGTATTGGATATCTATAGCAAAGTACTTGTAGACACGACAGTGCTGTTGTACATGTGAACCCACAGTGACTGTGACTGTATATACAAGACCTGAAGAAGATCGAGCCAGCCAAGAGAGCAGCATGGATGAAAGAAGGGCTTATGGGCTTCCACCCTTGCTGAGGAGCTATTGGCAGCTGATAGTTCCTGAGGCAAAGAGTCACTTTTCTTCAAGAGTCACTTCAGAGAGACTCTTCATGATCCCACACCTATACACATACAGGCAGTACTAAGGATACTCAATGGTATTCTTAGAGCACACAGAGAAGGCAGGGGCAAGAGGTGCATTATAGGAGAGAAATTGGAGGAGATGTAGGTTATAAACCTTGATCTTCCAATATCCCTTAGTCAAATCTGAAGGCCCCAATGTTGCCAATAGGGACTTTCTAGTCTCCTGATAAGGAGGGATACCTGAGGTTCCTTTCAGTCTCCTCCTAAAGGTGACATTACAAGATTGTACTATAAGAAAAGCAAACAACAACTTTAAGAATAAGTTCTTAAAAAAAAAAAAAGACCTTACCTTTCCCAGATTCTTTTTGATGGAGGTGGTGAGCTGGTAAGTGACAAGGTAAAGAGATTGCAAATTCACTTGTCAATACCAAGGATATCTGTGTTCCAGAAAGGTGTCTACCAGGAATGAAGCCTGTGACTTGAAGAAGCCTTATCAAATGGTAGAGAGGCCTGAAGTTTCCTATATGTAGAAGTGTTGGCAAATGCATGTCACTCCTTTGAGTCATGTTCTTCATGAGATGAGTTCTAACATTTGGTCTGGCAAGTACTCCTTTGTCTTCTTCTTAGGCCAACCCTATGGCTCCCTTCCATTTTAGGGTTTATTGTTTCTAGACTTCTTCAGGCTAGGTGACTGCCAATGCTAAGCACAATAAGCTAGTGCTTGGAGCTTTTGCACATAAAAGCCACATTGTTCTCTCTTGTATTTAATAAGAAAAGGTCCTAAGCAAGCTGAATTGCAAATATTCATATCACACCATTACCACATAATAGTCTTGAAGGATTTTGGGGAAGTTGTGAATATGATTAAAATATATTGTATGAAATTTTTAGGAAATAATATGAAACATTTCTTTTTATAACAAGAAAAGAAAATGCACATTCTCGAGATTGCCACAAGGCAAAGTTGTTTGGGGTATGGATCAAAACATGGATCTCTCTGCCACAGGGCACAAGTCTCTGTCTCATTTCAACATTCTGAGCTGACTGTCAAAACTGATGCAGTGATAGTTTTGTCCACAAAGGATGTGGGATGTGTCATAGAAACAGTCCCTTGACCACTGAGGCTAATGCTCCTGGTGTATTTGTATTTTTCAGTTTTCTAGCCTCAGCCCAAATTGGGGTTGGCAGTGGTTATGGCAGAGATTCATATCTAAATGCTAGTGCACAGGTCTCAGTTAGATTCTTCTACAGACTGCTCTGTAGAAGAAGCAGTATTCAGAGCCAATATTCAGAGCTTCTTTTCCTACTGGTGCTGGATCCCATTATGGGAGGTGTAAATTTCAGAGTCTTTCTTTACTACCTTTCACTACCAAATAATGGCAGGTAATTTTTATGTCCACTCTGGTTCCTGAGTATAAACATGTTGAGACAGATGGTAGGTGTAGACTAGTCACTCAGTCTCTTATTCTCTTCACTGTTTTGTTATGCATCAGATCACTGACTGTTTCCACTGGGGAAAAAAGATTGTCGAAAGAGCATGGAGAGCAGATTGAATATATGGATAGAAATATAACTAGAGAGCAATTTGACATGACCCCTTATCAAAATAACAGTAGCAGGTTCTAACCTAGGGCCTATGATGCCAGCAGATATGAGCATTTGAGTGAGATTGTTACTAGATATGAAATTCCCTCCTATGGAGGAGGCATCAGATCAGACAATTGCAGTTAGTTACCCTGTCATAGTCATGTCATTAGGCATCTGTGGGCACATCTTGCCTTGCATGCCAGAATTTCAGCATGTGGAGTCAAAATATATATGCTGTGCAATTAATCGGATTTGCCCTTGTCTTTCTGCTTGTTTATTTCATGATTAGATTTTGCAAGCATGTGGTTAGGTCTGACACTCAAATAAAGCAACAGCATGTAAGGTTTGAGGTTGGCTGTTTCCCTGTGGTTCAAATTTCTCAAGTACCCTAGTAGACACTCAGTTTCATCCCTCCCCTTCCTCCCACTTTGTCTCTTGGATTGCTTAGAGAATTTCCCTCTTCTTGCATGCTCTAAACACTCATGGTAGGTTTCAAGTGGAATTTATAATGTAAAGTAATAAATTCATTTAAATGTTTCATTTCTTCTCAATTTTTTTTGCAAATTATTTTAAGGTAAAATAATTAAGATTAAAAAAATAATTAAGTTATGTGTAAAAGATGACTTAGGTACAGGTTTGGTGTAACCTGTATTGAAGGGCACATTCATATGACTTATAATAATCAAAACGCAATTTCTTTCTTCTTTCCTTCCCTCCTTCCCTCCCCTCCCTCCCTTCCCTCCCTTCCTCCCTTCTTCCCTCCCTTCCCTCCCCTCCCTCCCTCCCTTCCCTCCCTTCCTCCCTTCTTCCCTCCCTTCCTTCCTTCCTTCCTTCCTTCCTTCCTTCCTTCCTTCCTTCCTTCCTTCCTT
>JANHMN010000053.1:13648-45964 GCA_030674055.1 Rhabdomys pumilio | reverse complement strand
GTGTGTGTGTGTGTGTGTGTGTGTGTGTGTGTGTGTGTGTGTGTGTATTTCTAGTTGGCAGTGAGATGAAAGAAATATTTTAGTTATTGGTCAATATGGTGTTCCATGATTTTATCAACTTTGTCTCTGCCTGGGTGTAATGGTTAATACTGTTTGTCAATGTGGCAAGATCTAGAGTCACCTAGGAATCTTTGTGCATGTCTGTGAAAGCATGTCAAGATTGACTGAGTTGAAAAAATTCACACTGAATGTGGGCATGGGCAGTACATAGGCTGGGGGTCCCAGAATGAATCCAAAGAGGAAAGTGGGCAGAACACTGCATGTATCTTTCTCTGCTTCCTGATGGCTGATGGCAAAGGCTTACAGTGCCAGTACTGCCGTAGTCCTGAGCTCAGGCATAGGCCTGGGGGATTAAAGGAAGACACAGACTTGGTTAATTTGTTAAAAGAGAATCCCAAAGCGTTTACTGAGCACATTCAATATATACACCAAACCAGGGAGGGAAAAACACAAACAAGTGGAAAATCCCTGGCTGGGTCATCACACCTACAACACATGTTTTGTCTTAGAAAAACTGCAAAATGTTACTTGACAGCAGCACATGGAAAGTCTCAGTCAGGGCATGGCAACCCTTTGGGGTTCTACAGGTCCCCCATTTTTATTTTATAGGTGAATAGCATCTGTTTAGGTCACCTTCCATAAATACAAATTACCCATCATGGGGAATTTCTGCCAGCCTCAGGGACCCTGTCTTAGGTAGGTAAAGACTGCAAAGTACTTGACTGTCATTGACTAACTATTTTTGGTAAAGGCTAAAAACAAAAAATCCTGGGCAGAAGGGTTCTCTCATGTCAGTGACACGAACACCTGCTTAGTAATTGCCTGGGACTGGATCTGCTGTCTGTGAAAGCAGCAAAGAAATATCAATCCCACTGTAGCTGCCTCAAAGGCCAGGACTCCCAAAGACAAGGACCCAACCCATCCTTTAAGGAGCCTTCTGGCCAGCTTGAGTCCTGCTAAAATCTTCTTCCCAGAGAGGGGCTGCACACGAGTATCACTAATCCTCTGAATGAAAATAGATAACTGTTGAGTAAAATTATGAAATTGTTGATTCCATAAAGGAGGAAGTTAAATTCAACAAACTTCTATTGCTATTCTTAATAAAGCATAAAGAATCACTTAAATTAAAATTCAATGAAACATTGGCTCTCTCTATCTCAAATTTAGGTGCAGCTTTTCCAGTAGTCCTGTTGGTGGAAACTATGACCGGCTAGGCCGATCTACTTATCCCCACTGACATCAGAACTTGGGAGTTCTTTACAAAGCTCCAGTAGATCTCTGCCTGGGTGAGGCTCCATAGTGACAGGGTGCATGCAACGCTCAGGAATCCAAACAGGACTTTTGGCATCTTTAGGGAAAACACAAGCAGAGCCTCTCACCCTGACTAACACAGGGTCAAGGCCTTTTCATACACCTGATGACAATTCTTTCCATTTCACTAAGCCCAGTGCCTTCTGAGCTCATTTCCAATGTCTGTCTGTGGCAGACAATGCATCCTTATCCACTAATAAAAATTTTAACATACATAAAATAAATGATAATCTTGCATTAGGTGTGAGGTAAACTCCTGGTTTTTTTTTTTTTTTTTTTGTTTTTTCAAGATACTTTTCCAAAGTTAAATGTGTTCTTTCCACTATAGCCTGGCCTTTAATGGCTGAGCCATCTCTAGCCCTGAATTACTAGTTAAACCAACTTTCTATTACCAAAGTTGCAAATTTTTAATCATACCCAGTAACTTATAGGGCAATAATCTATTACCAAAACAAGCAGAACATATTTATACTTTTAAAACCAGACAGAAACAAAATGAAGTAGATGTACATCTTATATATTTAGACAAAACCTTTTCTAGCTGTAATTTTGAAAGAAAAGCACCTTCTCACTTGTTGAACCCAATAAACACTTTTTGACCATAAAACATAGAACAATAATCATTCAAACAATGAAACAAAAACAGACAATTTACACTCATGGACAGATTTTTGTGCCAAGAACAATAGACAGGAAAAGCAGAACTAAGGATTTCTCCAGTAGGAATCAGAGAGATAACAGGACATATCCTGGTTTTCTCCTGCTCCTAGGAGGGCTCTGAAACAGTCTTTTCCTTCTCTTTTGCTAACATGGCCAGAGAGAGGACAACTGCTTTTCTGAAATCCTTTCTCTCTCTCATTTTCAAGGTCTAAATTTTCATCCCCTTCCTAGGAGGTGTCACACAAAGCCTCAACACTCCTGAGTTACTCTCCTTTTTAGTACCTGGGAATTTGCTTTTGCTAGATTTTGTATTTTAACCCATGCTTCTTCTTGCCCTTTCATTTTTAGCTTCTGTTTGAGTTTCTCTACTTTGAATTGCTTGGTGCAATCATTGAAGAGTTTCTGGTTCATCTCCATGAAGAATTTCAGAGCACTGTATAACAAGCCATGTGTTGTCTTGTTCCACTGTATCTTTGAGTTGTGGTATAAGGATGGAAACATGATGGGCAGAATTTTCACTGAATTGTCATTGATTAAACTCATGATGTACTCATTATTCCAGTAATAGAGTGCCTGCTGTGCCACCTGAAAGAGGGCTGGAAACACATTTGGCTAACTGTCGGAGAAGAGGCTTCATGATCTTCATAAATTATGATGGTTCAATTACATTAAAATTTCTTCTAATTCATTTAAGAACATTACTTCTTTTGGACTGTGAGTCTTTGGCCAGTGTTTGAGAAGTTCCATTACCACTGGTTCAGTGAGGGTGCTGTCCTTTAAAAACTTCATGACACAATACACCAGCTTAGGATGGTAGACACTTAGGGACCACACTCTGTGCAAGAGCAGCAACACCTTCAACAGAAAAATCTTGTGCTCTTCCTTTAGTGGTAAGGCAAATCCATTAATTATACTTCCCAGGATATCTAGTGACTCTGCTATGCCATTGTGGTGCTCTGTCTCATAGATAAACCTACAAAATATATTATACATCTATTTCCTGATGTAAGCATGCAGGGCTAAGAACTTCCCATTGATTCTGTGCAGGGTTGTTTTTAGAAAATTTCTCTCCGGAGGATCCTCACTGTCAAAGAGTTCTAGAAGCTGCAGTACAAACTTCTGATCAATATATGTCTTTGCTATATAGAGCTGGAAATCTGGAGACTCTAAAAATCTGAAGAAAAATTCATAAACAAGCTGCAAATGAGGCCGGGCTGCTTCTAATGTTGGTTCATCTTCTTCTGAATTAAATGCTGCTCCTGAAGGATTGAAGGATGGTGGCAAGGTTCGAAACATGTTAACTACAAACATGTGGATGGCCTCAGGATAAATGGGCTCTGTGATCACCTTCCGGTTGTGGATGATATACTCCACCATCTTGCATAGCACAGCTTACTGTACTTCCTTCCACTTCAGGTCACTCAGTGGGTCAGAAGCAAAGTCAAAGATGATGCAACACTGAAGTAGCTTCTGGATGAAAAGGTTATCTTGACTCACAGGAAGAACATCTTATAAAGATGGGAGTTTTTGCAGTTCTCTATTATTGCTGACATTAAACCATGAAGAGTTTTCCCATTTGTCTTTCTTCACAGGGGCAATGATGGGCTGAGGAACTGGTACTTTTATTTTAGTAGATGTCGAATACTGGACAGCAGCAAGACTGTTTATCTTGTTGTATCTTGTCCTTCTTTTGAACCTTTTCCACTTTTCACCAGTTTAGTGGTTCTTTTTTTTGTTACCTTATGTACTCTTTTTTTAATTGGATATTTTATTTATTTACAGTACAGATGCCAACCCCTTTCACCATTTCCCCTCTGTAGAACCCCCTATCCTATACCCCCTCTTCCTTTATGCTTTTATACCATTTTGATTGCATGCATGTAATAAGGTCAGTTCTACGTTGAGGGTCTAGCAATACAATAAACACAAATAGCCAAAGAAAAAGCAAGGCATTAAACCCAGTTATGTCTATACTTCCGTGATCACTGTTTCTAAAGGCTTATCAGGATGACCAAAGCATCTGAGACTACTTCCCCATCCTAGCCCAAGGTCATTCTCATGTCTGAAGCGTACTTTCTTGTTCTAGTCTAAAATTTAGAATCCTGTCTGAGTCTGAAATTACTTCTTTGTTCTGGCCTAATATTTAGATTCCTACCTGAGATTACTTCTTTGTTGTAGCCTACAATTTAGACTCCTACCTGAAATTACTTCTTTGTTCTAGGCTAATGTCAGATTCCTGCTTGAAGCCTACTTTCTTGTCCTTGGCCAATGTCATATTTCTGCCAAGCAGCACCTTTTCCTTGTCCTTGGCCCATGTCAGCTTCTTGCCAAGCAGTCCCAAAGGCTCTCCATCTCTCCCCTTTATTTATTTCATTAACAAGACTGAGCCTGTCTTAGGTCATTCTGACAAGAATGCCTTCCTTACCCCTCATGGAATATGCATTATCAAAGGCTATGCGCTTCTGTCTTATGTTGGTAAGGTTCTGTGCAGAATTTTACCCATCTTTGGCTTGCCAACCTGTTAATTTAATAACTTTGTCTGGGGGTCTATTTTCAGGTTCAAGCCATGTACTTTGGCTGCCTACATGTTGATGTTGTTAAAGATAAGCTTTAACATGATGGGCAGGAATAAAAGTATTCCCAGGACAGGAAGGGCTAGCCTGATCAAGCTATATCTGTGATTCCTCAGGTTTGGCCAAAATGGAAATACTGACCTATGGCTGTGGATAATTTTATCTGTATTATCTGCAGCATAAAAGGGCACCAGAGCAGCATTCTTTAAATTCATAATCACATTATGCAAAGTTAACACACCCAGACAAGTATTGGGGTTATGCCAAATATCCTATAAGTGTCTCTAAACTTTATTCTAATTATAATGACAATCACTGTGAATTTCAAAAGCAACACTACTCCAATGATATTTGTCATGACACTTGGGATGGCTCCTAACTCTTGATCCCTGAACCTCCTTCAGATAATTTGAATGGGTTATAGAGCATCATCTGTTGTTCCAGATACCTATATGAATCCTTTTGTACACTCAGTACACTAGAAACATTTTTTGCTAGATGGTTAACAAAAATAGTTGTCTTAACTGCTTATGTCATTGCTATTGCAGAAGCAGTGAGATTAGCAATTAATGGAATTAAAGTTGATATACCAGCAACAATCAAGCCTGCTACCCTCTTCCGTCTGCTTAAAGCCTAACTCACTTCTTCCAGCACTTTCAAGCTTTCTTCAGTGAATCAAGGTTTTCTGATACTCAGGGAAGTAATACTAAAGCTGGTTGATAGACCCCCCAAACAGACATGCCAGGTTTTAACACACTAACACAACTGGAAATTATACAGTCAATGCAACTTTCAATAAATACTGTAGAAGAGACAAAACCAATTATAGCTTGACAATGAAAATAGCCTTAAAACATGCACTTCCTTCTGGGAAGACCTAATACTGATTCTGTTCAAACTATTCCACAGAATAGAAACAGAAGGAACAATACCCAATTCTTTCTATGAAGCTACAATTACGCTCATATCTAAGCCTCACAAAGACTCAACAAAGAAAGAGAACTACAGACCAATCTCTTTTATGAATATTGATGCAAAAATACTGAATAAAATTCTCACAAACCGAATCCAAGAACACATCAAAGCAATCATCCATCATGATCAAGTAGGTTTTATCCCAGGAATGCAGGAATGGTTCAGTATTCGGAAATCCATCAATGTAAGCCACTACATAAATAAACTCAAAGAAAAAAACTACATGATCATCTCACTGGATGCTGAGAAAGCATTTGACAAAATTCAATATCCCTTCATGTTAAAAGCCTTGGAAAGATTAGAAATTCAAGGTCCATACCTAAACATAGTGTAAAAGACCCGAGCTGCCCCACCTTAGGGGCCAAACTGTAAAGGACCACTGTGGCCCACGTTTGGGGGCCAAACTATAGCGGCCCGCTCTGTTCCGCAGGTCTAGCAAGAGAGATAGAGTGGGGGGAAGAAGGGGAAGAGATGCAAAGAATGGAGACAAGCCAGAGGATCTGTAGTAAAGACTTGTTTACTGTCTCCACCATACACACACCACTATACCTACTACTACTACTCCCCTCATACACTACAAGGAAATCCTGGGTATTTATAGGCTTCTGCCATGTGCCTTGTAGATGCGTGGATATCACATGCCTTGCAGGTGTGGATATGACTTAAGCCTTACAGGTGTGGACAGCATGTGCGCCTTACAGACATGTATGGCGTGGATAGCACATGCACCGCATGCCTTGTAGGTGTGGATACCATGTGCTCCTTGCAGCTGTGGGCACTAAACAGCAAAACAAGATATGTGGGATATCAGAGTATACGTCAGCTGTTGTAGGCTGTTGAAAACCAAGTTTCATGTCAGGGTATATGGCTCAAGATGGCTGCAAAGCTGATAGCTGCTTTCTAGCCGCTTTTTGCTTAAAGTCGGCTCCCAACAACATAGTAAAAGCAATATAGAGCAAGCCAGTAGCCAACATCAAACTAAATGGAGAGAAACTTGAAGCAATCCCACTAAGATCAGGGACTAGACAAGGCTGCCCACTCTCACCCTACCTATTCAATATAGTACTGGAAGTCCTAGCTAGAGTGATTAGACAACAAAAGGAAGTCAAAGGGATACAAATAGGAAAAGAAGAAGTCAAAATTTCACTATTTGCAGATGATATGCTAGTATACTTAGCTGACCCTAAAAGTTCCACCAGAGAATTCCTAAACCTGATAAACAACTTCAGTATAGTTGCTGGATATAAAGTCAACTCAAACAAATCAGTAGCCTTCCTATACTCAAAGGATAAACAGGCTGAGAAAGAAATTAGGGAAATGACACCCTTCACAATAGTCACAAGTAATATAAAATATCTTGGAGTGAATCTAACCAAGCAAATGAAAGATCTGTATGACAAGAACTTCAAGTCTCTGAAGAAAGAAATCGAAGCAGATCTCAGAAGATGGAAAGATCTCCCATGCTCCTGGATTGGCAGGATTAACTTAGTAAAAATGGCCATCTTGCCAAAAGCAATCAACAAGTTCAATGCAATCTCCATCAAAATTCCAAATCAATTCTTCATAGAGATAGAAAGAGCAATTTGCAAATTTATTTGGAATAGCAAAAAACCCAGGATTGCGAGAACCATTCTCATCAATAAAAGAACTTCTAGGGGAATCACTATCCCTGCCAGAGTATGACATATCCAGAGGTGGATGCTTGCAGCTACTCATTGATCTGATCAAGGGTTCCCAATGGAGAAGTTAGAGGACCAAAGCAGCTGAAAGGGTTGGTGGCCTCAAGAGGAGAGCAACAGTGCCTGCCAACAAGAGTTCCCCAGCATCTAAACCACCAGCCTGGGAGCACAAAGGGAGGCACCCATAACTTCAGCAGTAAACTTAGGAGAGGATGGCCTTTTCGGGCTGGGTGAGAGAGGAGAACCCTGGTCCCATAAAGGCTGAACACCAAGTGGGGAGGAACTAGAGGGTGGGGAGAGGGTAGTGGGGGATAGGTGGGGACACACCCTTGTGGAGGCAGGAGAGGGGATGGGATAGGGGGATCCTGGGTGGTGGGAGAAATGGAGTGAGGGGATAAAATCTGAAAAGTATTTTAAAGAAATAAATAAAAACAGTTTCAAAAAAAGTATACTAAATAAACACTATACTACCCGCTGTTATTCTATGAGTTAATGTATCACCAAAAGTGGTTTTAAAAGCCCTGGGTTTAATGCCACCACTAGAAAAATAATTATACAGAAAGTATCTTCGTGTTTCTGTATTCAAGGAGAGCAATGAGCCCTGTGACTATGTAGTTTCCTTTGTGTGGTACTGTTATTCTGAATGTTTAGCTGCAGAGCCTGTGTGACAGCTAAAAGTCTTCTAATCAAATCTCCTCTTATAGAAATTTAGGAGAGGAATTTTTTTTGCATTGTGAACAATGAATGAATAGCATGTGTTTGAAACAGTTATGGTAGGCTGATCATTTTATTAACAGCTTTCACTTAACACATGCTTCAACTATATTATAGAAGGCATTTATTCTCAGAGACTTGCAAACTATGTCATAGCAGCAAAAGGCAGATAAAAACGAAGCTTGGTTTTAGAAGAGGTAGGACTCTTCATGAGCCTCAGAAGTATAGAACGAAATTTTTTTGAGTTCTCCAGTCTGTGATTGTGGAAGTCATTCAAAAACTCTTAGAAGGAGAAAGTGCTTTTAAAAATTAAAAAAGGGATGAGAAAGGAAACACAATAGGCTGAAGCATTAAACAAATCAAGAAATTCTCTAACGGGGGTGAGGTGACACTGCCACTTATACAGGCATTCTGCCTGGGGGATTTTCTCTCACTCTCCAATGGGTCTTCTCTACTCATCCAGCAGTCACTCAGCCTTCCCATATTGGGCACTGCCCATTGTCTACCCAGGGAACCAATGTCTGCAGACAGCATGAGACCCAAGGGTATGTTCAGGTTTTTATCATGTTTACAACATGTCAATCTCAGCTTAGGGCAAAGGTAAATCTTTGAATCACTTATGAGCACATGACTAATATTCAGAAGACTGTGTATGTGATACAAAAAAGTCTACCCAAAAACAGCTGCCATACCACTGTGTTATAAAAACAAATCCCAACGATACAATTTAGTATGTGTACAGAGTCCATGTTTACAGTTTCAAATATAAGACCCAATTAAAGATCACATGACTCTTTACTTCTAACATAAACATGAACTGATATCACTTCATAAGCTAAACATTCTTTTACATGTAAATTCCACGTTGTTAACTTTATTTCTACCTTCATCCCAATAAAGTATCATGTCTTCAAGTTTAGTTCAATGCCAAGCTCCTTCACAGTCCGAAGCTGTCCACGAAGTTTATTCCTTGGTGAGTGGAACCAGGTTTGAATTTTAGAGTATGGTGTACAGTGAGATAGACACATGCTCTTGATTTTCTCTATCTCTTGATATCGTTTCCTGCTCTGGTTCTGAAATCCTTGCTTAGGAAGTCTTTCCTGCTCCTAAAATTTAGATGGAAAATGAACTCAGATGGCATCCCATGTTCCTCAGAGTCTCACAGACTCACATTTGGTAGTTACACTAAACCCTGGGGGATTTTAACATTTTTCGCAAAGGTTTTTTCCTTCTTTATTTTCCATAACTTCTTTCCATGCCTTCTACAAATAGTTATAATTTTTTTCTTTCTCCAGATTTAGAAATGTAGTCTAACAGTTCTAAAACACCAATAGCCTACAACCTTCAGGTTCAATTCTTACATCCTTTGACTCATGTAAAACAAAGTTTTCTGTAAAATCAGGACCACCTTGCCTGTTCTTTCTTGCCTCATCTCTGATCTGTGCAGTGCGAACTCTCAAACACATAGAAGAGCTGATAAAGATGGGTTCAAACAAACCTTAAGGTCACTACCTGAAAATAATAGTTTTTGATAGGTTAGTTGGGGATTCTGTCACAGAAATTCTAGGAAACACCTGAGGAGAATCTGCAGTTCAAATCTACAGCTTAATAGATAAACCCTTATAAAAAGGCTTCGTTTACCAATAAACAGACATAATGAGTCAGAGATGGTCAGAGAAAAGAGCAACAAGGGGATGAGAATGTAATACAGTGTGTGAATGATACCCTGAAGTTGGGGGACTATATGTTATTGCCATTGGATTATGGGTGGGGAGGATGGAGCACAGGGTCTCCATTCAGAAATCAGTTAAGCCTTGATTTTATGACCCTAATGCCTCAGGATCCTGATATACATTGTTGATTGGACCACTGGATCTGAAAATAAAAACGTTTCTGCTAGCCTCCATCAGGTCTACCTAACAAAAACATCAGGGTCTACAGAACAAGAACCAGGTAATGGTCTCTAAAAAGTTTTTCCAAGCAAATGTACCCAAGAAGCAGACTGGAGTAGTCATTCTCATATCTAATAAAATAGATTTTCAATCAAAATTAATCCGAAGAGATGGGAAGGACACTGAATATTCATAAAAGGAAAAATCCACCATGATGGCTTCTCAATATTGAACATACATACTCCAACTGCAAGGACACCTGTATTCATAAAAGAAACATTATTAAAGTTTAAACTACACATTAAACCACACACATTAAGAATGGGAGACTTCAACACCCCAATTTTACCAAAGTACAGGTCATGGAGACACAAACTAAACAGAGAAATAATGAAACTGAGGTTATGAATCAAATGGACCTAACAGTGAGTGGTTCGTTTCTCATAGCTCATTCAGAAACTAAGCCAGGGACCATCTGGACCATTTGCTATCTGTCCTAGGTGAAAGGTATTCTGCTTCTTCAGCTCTGTAGCTGATCAACCTGACCTAGTGCCTTAAGGCTGGCTTCACCAGCCTCCAGTTATCACCTCAAAGTGACATAGAGGGAGGCTAGGGGAAGCTTCTGCTGAGAATTGTGCTTCCCTAAGTTGAAGTCTCAGGGAGAAAGAAGGAGGGGAACTTATCTCTGCCCTTTGTTTCATTACTTGTACAACTCTCAGAGCATGTGTTCATGTTGTAAAACCTCACTGCCAGTTTGCACATTCAGATCAGAAATTGAACATGAGATTCTAACAGAGACTGCCTACACACATAGACACTAGGAACAATTATCTGGCTTAACTTTCACCATTTGTCACTGACATACAAGGTAATGGGAAGATTAAAACTATAACTAAGCCATTCTTGACATCTTGTTTTGACAAACTCAGTCAATATCTATCTCCTGCTTTTGCTCCTGGATCCTGTGGTATATATCTTATTTACAACCTTTGTATAATGATTTTTATAACACCTTGGAATGTGCCGTAAGTCTTAGAAGTCTGTTGTAATCTCAGAAGTGATTTAGAAGTCCTGTTATAAAAGGACTCAAATATCTCTGTGGAAGTTGCCATTTGGAAACAATGACAGGCTAGATGTTTCTGCAGAATAAATGCTCTTTGTCTTTGCATACTATCTGAGTTTAGGGTCTTCCTTCAGCAATTTTCAGGCCCTTACAACAGATATCTACAGAACCTTTCACCCAAACACAAATGTATATATTTTCTTATCAAAACTTCATGAAACCTTCTCCAAAGTTGACCACATATACATCACGAAGGAAGCATCAACATATACAATAAAACTGAAATCACTTCTTGCATCTCATCAGACCATCATGGATTAAAGCCTGACTTTAATAACAACAGAAACAACAGAAAGCCTAAAAACTCATAGAAACTGAACAACTCCTTACTCAATGATCACTTGGTCAGGAAAGAAATAAGAAATTAAAGACTTTCTAGAATTCAATGAAAATAAAGGCATGACATACCCAAACTTATGTGACACAATGGTAGCAGCATTAAAAGGAAAGTTTATAGCTTTGAGTTTCTTCATAAAGAAATTAGAACATCCTCATACTAGCAATTTAAAAGTACACCTGAAAAGTCTAGAAAAGAGGAAGGAAACACACCCAAGAGAAGTACATGGTAGGAAATAATCAAACTCAGGGTTGAAATCAATCAATTATAAACAAAGAGAACAATACAAAAAATCAACGAAACAAAGTTATTGTTCTTTGGGAAAGTCAACAAAAATAGACAAACTCTTATCCAAACTAAGTAAAAGGCAGAGAGACAGTATCCAAATTAATAAAATCAGAAATGAAAAGGGGGACACAACAACTGACACTTAGGAAACTCAAAGAATCCTTAGCTTTTACTTCAAAAGCTTGTACTTTAAAAAATGGACAATCTAAAGGAAATGAATGATTTTGAATGACTTTCTGGAGGGATGCCATTTAAATCAAGATCAAATAAACTGTTTAAACAGTCCTAAAAGCCCCAAGGAAATAGAAGCACTTATTAAAAGTCTCCTGTCCAAAAAGGAGTGGGGGTAGATGGTTTTAGTGCAGAATTCTACCAGACTTCAATAGAAGTTGTAATACCAATATTCCTCAAACTATTGCACAAAATAGAAACAGAAAGAACACTACCAAATGCATTCTATGAGGCCACACTCACTCTGATACCTAAACCACACAAAGACTCAACAAAGAAAGAGAATTTCAGACCAATTTCTCTTATGAACATTAATGGAAAAATACTCAATAAATTACATGCAAACCGAATTAAAAAAAAAAACATCAAAAACATCATCCACCAGGATCATGTAGGCTTCAGCCCAGGGATGCAGAAACGGTTCAATTTATGAAAATCAGTCCATTCAATCTACCATATAAACACACTGAAAAGAAAAATATGTCATATGTTTATCTCCTTAGATGCTGAAAAAGCCTTTGACAAAATCTAACACCCCTTCATATTAAACATTATGGAGATACCAGGATATAAGCTGCCTACCTAACCATAATCAAAGCAATATACAGCAAGACAATAGTTAGCAAAAAATTAAATGGAGAAAAAGGTATATCAATATCACTAAAAATACACATAGGACAAGGCTGCCTCCTCTCTCCCAATCTATTCATTGTAGTTCTTGAAGTTCTAGTTAGACTAATAAGACAACTAAACAAGATCAAGAAAATACAAACTGGAAAGGAAGAAGTCAAAGTATCACTGTTCTCAGTTGATATGATAGTATACATAAATGACCACACAATTCTACAAGAGAACTCCTACAGCTGAAAAATACTTTTAGCAAAGTGGCTAGATACAAAATCACTAAAACAATCACTAGCCCTTCTTTAGACAAACGATACATGAGCTAAGAGAGAAATTAGGGAAACAACACCCATTATAACAGCAACAAATAATATAAAATATTTTGGTGTAACTCTAACCAACCAAGTGAAAAACCAAGCAAGTGAACGGCATGTATGACAAGAACATCAAGTACCTGAAGGAAGATAGCAGAAGATGGAAATATGTCCCCTGCTTATGGATCAGTAGGATTAACATTCATAGTGAAAATGGCCATCTTACCAAAAGCAATCTACTGATTCAATACAATCCCCATCATAATACAAACATAACTCTTCACAATCCTTGAAAGAGCAATTCTCAACTTCATATGCAAAAACAAACAAAGAAAACCAGAATTGCTGAAACAATCATGGATAGTAAAAGAAGCTCTGGGTGAATCACCATCCCTAATTTCAAGCTATTCTACAGAGCAATAGTAATTAAAACTAAATGGCATTGGCATAAAAACAGACTGACTGATCTATAGAATAGAATTAAAAACACAGAAATAATCCCACATATCTATAGACACTTGATTTATGACAAACAAGTGAAAAACATGCAATGAAAAAATGAAAGAATCGTCAACAAGTGGTGTTGGTCTAACTGGTTGTCTGCATGTAGAAGAATTCAAAGAGACCCATAAATATTACCCTGCACAAAACTCAAGTCCGATTTGATCACAAACCTCAACATCAAATGAAACACACTAAATCCAGTAGAAGGGAAAGTAGGAGAACTGCCTTAAATTCATCAGCTTGGTACAGGACACAAATTTTTGAACAGAACATCAATAGCTCAGGCACTAAGGTAAACAATAAATGGGATCTCATGAAACTGAAAATCTCTTGCAAGGCTAAGGAAACCATCCACAGGACAAAATGGCAGCCTACAAAATGGGAAAGGATCTTCAATCCTACATCTGACAAAGGACTAATATCCAACATATATAAAGAACTCAAGCTGGGCGGTGGTGGTGCACGCCTTTAATCCCAGCACTTGGGAGGCAGAGGCAGGCAGATTTCTGAGTTCGAGGCCAGCCTGGTCTACAGAGTGAGTTCCAGGACAGCCAGGACTACACAGAGAAACCCTGTCTCGAAAAACCAAAAAAAAAAAAAAAAAAAAAAAAAGAACTCAAAAAATTGAACAACAACAAACCAATTTAAAAATAGGGTACAGAGCTAAACAAAGAATTCTCAACAGAGGAATCTCAAAATGCCTCAGAAGCATTTAAAGAAATTTTTAACATCCTTAGTCATCAGGGAAATACAAATCAAAGTGACCCTGAGATTCCATCTTAAACCCATCACAATGGATAAGATTAAAAACTCAAGTGGCAGCACATGCTGGCAAGGATATGGAGAAAGAGGAACTCCCTCCACTGCTGGTGGAAGTTCAAACTTGTAAAAATCACTCTGAAAATCAATTTGGCACCTTCTCATAAAACTGGGAATAGTTTTATCTCAAAACCCAGCTATACCACTCTTGTGTATATACCCCAAAGATGTCCCACTATATCACAGGGACACTTGCTCAACTATGTTCATAGTAGATTTATTTGTAATAACTAGAAACAACCTAGATGTCTATGAATTGGATCATGAATAAAGAAAATGTGATACAACTACAAAATAAAGAATGTAAATGACAAAGAGTGGTTGTGTTCCCTTTAGCATTTATCACTTCTGGTTTGCTCCACATAAATCCAACAGAGTGCCAGGCCTCCCTTGTCCTGCTTCCAGAATCTTGAAGAGAACAGGGCAGAGATGCTGGTCATGTTTCTGGATCTGAACCTTTCCTTTTGAACAACAATGGACCCAGGATGCTAACAATATGAAAGTTTGGATTTTTTAAAAATTCATTTTAGTTATGTATACATTGGTTTACCACGCATTTATGGGTTCCCAAAAAGGACAGAAGTTTTCAAATTAAAGGGAGCTGGAGCTTTATGAACTGCCCAACTTGGATGCAGGGAACTAAACTTGAGAGTCCTCTTAAGCACTGAACCATCTCTCGAAATCAGCTAGATTTTATTTTCACATGGGTTGTGTCCCCATAAAATGGGAAAAACTCAAAATGATGGGGCAAAAAGGTGTCTCCAGAAAAGTTTATCACCTTCTGAGTAGTCAGTGGGATGGGTACCTGTTTTGACATGTTTCAAGTTGCCAGAGATGTACAAACCTCGTTTTTCAAGAGGTGTACAAATTGGTAACAGTGTGGGCGAGTTTCTGTGATATAATCTCTGTATCATAGTGAATGCTTTTTATCATTTATTTGTTATATAAAAACACCTGCACCATTAGATGTAATTTCCCCCTTTGAAGGAGTAAACCACATATTTTATAAAAACACATTTTAAATTATTTCTTTGTCTATGTACACATGTATATATGTGTAGACACATATGTACAAGAGAGCCTGTCAGGTCAGAAGACTTCTTATAGGAGTCGATTTTCTCTGTCCATTATGTGAGTCCTGGTCATCAAGCTAGGCATCAAGAACTTTTACTGAGTCATTTCTCTGTCCCTCAAGAAATATTTTCTGCTAGGTATTGTTACAACTTCTTGTTTATCTGTTAGATACACATTTAAGAATTGATGATTGTATGCAAACTGTAGTGGCATTAATGTTCAACTGTTTATGGCTCTTACACTGAAGAACAGAGTGTAGTGAGAAACATAGGTTTTATTCATACCCCTGGTTTGGACAAAAACGTGTTGCATTTCATGCCATTGTAGGAGAGAATAAAGGTTTTTTTCTCCAGTGAGCAAAGAAGGTAAAGGCAATCTACCTCAAATTATTTTATGGTGTCTTAGTCTGTTGGACCATTACAATAAATCCATAAATCATTGGTTTTGTTCATGCAGCAAACATTGGTTACATAATCCTGGAATCTTGGAGGACAAAGTCTGGACAGTGGCAGACAAACTGTCTGGCTAAGAGTCCACTTTCTATTTCTAGACAGTGGTTATGTGCTGTGCTCTTCTTCATAGAATGAAAGGACTCTGGTCTGTTGGATTCCTTGTAAGGGCTGCTCTCTCATGACTCAATC
The DNA here is from genome assembly GCA_030674055.1 of Rhabdomys pumilio. Lineage (NCBI taxonomy): Eukaryota > Metazoa > Chordata > Mammalia > Rodentia > Muridae > Rhabdomys > Rhabdomys pumilio. The sequence goes on along the minus strand of JANHMN010000053.1, from coordinate 30,145 downwards.
ACCTTTCAAAGCCTCTCTTCCTAACCTCACTCCCTTAATAGAGATTGATTTCAGCATACAAATTTGGGGGCCATAAACTTTCAAACTATTACACGGAGTAGCTAGCACTTCACAAGTATTTAAAAGACGATTCAAAGTCTGCAGCAATTATATCACAGGGGCAGCCTTGTCTGGTCTCAGTGGGAGAGGATACATCTAATCTTGTAGAGACATGAAACTCAAAAGTGAGGGAATAGCCCGGGGGGCACCCTCTAAGAGTCACAGAGGAGGGAGGATGGGGGAAGAACTCTGAGAGGGAGACCCAGATGGGGACACAAAAAGAAAAATATTTGGGGTGTAAATAAATAAATAAAACAATTAATAATAATTATATAATTTGATCGAGAGTGTTCAGTAAGCATGTGAATCACAAAATGATCACAAAAGTTAGTGAGCCACCACAAGGAGTATTCTTTTCTATATTAACAGCAAAATATTGGCTATTGACCTGAGGACTTATGATAATAATAATAATTCAATAATAATAAATAATATAATAAATAAAAAATACTAAATAAATAAATAATAAAGTGTGGTTGCTTAAAAAGATGTAAACTTTCATGAACATGGCTGATGATAGATGTGTCACATTTGGTGATCTGTAGTTGCTGTCCCATATATCCAATTCTGACTAGGCCTTTGTTTTGTGGAGGTCTCTTACAATATGTGGGCAGGTCAGTCAAAGCTCTTCCTTCCTCTTCTAAGTAATATATGATTTTATTCGCAGATGCAGAGGCTGATGGGACTATACAAGACTCCACACTCAGCCTGTCTGCTTCCTTCTTTCTAGGACTCTTGAACAAGCTTGAAACCTATTTTGTTTTCAAGAATTTGCCCCTTCCTCTCTCCAAGAGGAAGCATGGGCTATACCACTGAGGAACACCCATTTCTTTGTATTTCTAATAAGTTCCCCTCCAAACTTCAGCACACAGTAGAGCTGCTTTCATGAATCAGTTATGAGGAGGGTGCTGAAGTTCAGCCCAACAAGTGAGAAGGCAGCACTGGAGAACACGCTACAGACAAACTCTGAGATAGTAAATACAAGAGTAGCAAATTTATGTTCCTTCAAAATTACCAAGAAAGTGATGAAAATTCACTTGTCATGCCATCAAAACTATTTTCTTCATCAGTTTTCAAATGCGTGAGAAAACCCTTTTGCCCCCAAATCGCACTCAGCAAGTGACAATAGGTGACTGAGTTTCAAACTGGGTGGAGACTGATGTTGCTGTATATATATCACACTGTTATTTTTTTGTTTTCTCTCACTGTTACCTCTTCCTGCTACACAAACAGCTCTAATTTCAAGCCAATATTCCCACTGCCCGTGGCTCCTTATTCCTACTGCTGATCAGCATGCTTGGGAGGCTGACCAGAGAAGCAGCTCCCACATAACTCATGAGTCATGTTTCCTGATGTTCTGACAAAGTATCTGAGCAAGGCAATTTAAGGAAGAGTGAATTTTAGTCCATCAATGGAGGGGATAGTTAATTATGACAGGGAAAACATGTTGGCAGAAGCATGAGGTTCAGTTTACACTGAGAGCCAGGCAGAAAGCAGAGAATAACAAATGTGTTTCTCAGCTTGATTTTATCTTTTATTCAGTCCAAGACCCCAGCTTGTGGAATTGTGTTTCCCATAGTTAAGGTGAGCTTAAAAGTGAGCTTGCTCTAGATGATGTCAAGCTGACAATCAGAACAAATCCATTGTCAACTAGACACACCTGCATCATTTTAGTTGATTGTCTTCCACTCTTTCCCCCCACATACTCATGGCTGTGTTATAATGCAAAAAAAAAAAAAATGCATTCAGTTCACACTCAAAAGTCTTTAACAGTTCAAAAGTCCCACTCTTACCTTATTATAATTGATTAACTTTGAGCTTCTGTATCATAAGAAAATAGATTGTGTAATGCCAAAATAGAGTGGTATAGAATGAATATTTTCACTCATAAATAGAAGAATGGGAATATATCAAGAAGTGATTGTATCAAAGCAAGGTGAACACCCCACACACAGAACAAATACTAAACCCTACAGCTACCAGTAAGATATCTTGGGTTTGAGATGGAATCTTCTATGTTCTGGGAGAATCTGAGTAGTATTGCCCTGCCAGCTCAACTGAAGCACATGTATTGTTTCTCTTGGCATGGATTCATTTCATGCTTGTACTTTTCCTCAGTCTTTCTTTTTCTAGCATCTCCCACAAATAATATTTGAGAGGGAAAAACTACTCCATCTTGGGACCAACTTCTATCTTAAAAGAAAAAGAAAAAAAGCATGAGAACTTGGCCTGCAGCTGATCCCAGGTATACACAAGTACCAGCAAGGACCCCATGACTTGTCTGTGACCAGACTTACTCCCTAGCAACTTTCTAACAATAGTTAATCAAAAATTAGTCTGATTGTTTCAGATGTACTTTCAGACTGTTTGTGATTGTATACAGTCTTGCTTCAGAGCATCCACCTGTCGAATTACAATAGTCATTTTATTAGATGCTTACTAAAATGAACATCCTCCTCACTTGCTTCTGTTTTCTATGAAACCTGATCCTGAAAAGAGTTTGTGGCTGTTTCACCAAATCATCCTATGGGTCAGTGGTGAGTAAGCCCAAACACAAGTTTATAATAGGGACCCTGAAGTGATTACATCAGAGTAGGCTCCTTGGTGGTCTTTTCAGGTTAACAAATGCTTATTAGCACAGTATTGGCATAAAAGCAGACTGGTTGGTCAATCAATTAGAATGGAAAACCCAGAAATGGACCTACACACCTATGGACAAGTGTTATTTGATAAAGAAGCCAAAACTATACAATGAAAAAATAAATACGTTTTCAAGAAATGATGCTGGTCTAACTGGATGTCTGCATGGAGAAGAATACAAATAGAATCATATCTATCACCATTCACAAAACTCAAGTCCAAGTAGATCATAGGCCTCAACATCAAACTGAACACACTAAATCTAATAGAAAAGAAATTGGGGAACTGCCTTGAACTCACTGGCACAGGGGGCAAATTCCAGAGCAGAACACCAATAGCTCAGGGTGTAAAATCAACAATTTTGGGTACTCATAAAGTTGAAAAGCTTTTGCAAGGTTAAGCACACCATGAATAGCACAAAACATTAGCCTACAGGATGGGAAAAGGTCTTCACCAACACTGCATCCAACAGAGAAATAGTTAAATAAAGACCTCAAGAAACTGAACATCAACAAAAAATGGAGTACAAAGTTAAACAGAATTCTCAACAGAAGAATGTCAAATGGCTGAGAAGTACTTAAAAATGTTCGACATCCTTAGTCATCAGGGAAATGCAATTCAAAAAGACTGTGAGATTTCATCTTACACCTCTCAGAATGGCTAAGATCAAAAATTCAAGAGACACCACAGACTGGAAAGGATGTGGAGCAAGAAGAACACTCCTCCATTGCTCTGAAAGTGCAAACTTGTATAACCACTTTGGAAATTTGGCACTTTCACAGAAAATTGGGTATGATTTTACCTGAAGACAAACTATACTACTTCTTGGCATATATCCAAAAGAAACCTCACTATACCACAGGGATACTTGCTCAACTATGTTCATAGCAACTTTACTTATATAATAGCCAGAAAGTATAAACAGCCTAGATGTCTCTCAACTGATGAATGAATGGTGTAGATGTGGTACATCTTCACAATGAAATACTATTCAGCTATCAAAACAATGACATTATGAAACTTGTAGGCAAATGGATGGAACTTGAGAATATCATACTGAGTGATGTGACACAGAACAGAAAGACACATGTGTTGTTGCGGCTCGAGCTGCCCTATGTTTGGAGGCCAAAATATCGCTGACTGCTCTGTTAATGTTTGACCTTTACTGCCAAAAGCCTTGGGGGCTAAGTTGTTAGAGCCCGAATTCTCCCAGTGTGCTCCAGCCCACGGGTCAGGGTACAGAAAGACAGAGAGTGAGGAAGGACACGAGGAATGGAGACCAGACAGAGTGTGATTCAATCTCGTTTATTCTTCAATGTCTCTTCCTAGTCCAAGTCCCAAGTCTTGAGTTCCTAGTTCCTAGTGCCTTCAAGTTCCAAGTTCTTTCTCCAAGTAGTAAGTGCCTAATACCTAATTCCCTGTTCCAAGTTGTACTCTACCTAATGCCTAATAACTAACTCCAATTTGTACTGTTGAGTGTCTAATACTCTCAAGTGTCTTCTACCCCCTGCCTACTAACTCTGTTCCAAGTTGAACTGAACTCTTCTGTCTGCCTCTTGATTTTTATATGTCTCACTTTTAAGACACAACTTTTAGTCACACCCTTAAATCATGCCCTTAGGTCTTGTCTCTAAATCTAATCTCTAAGTCACACCCTTAAGTCACACACCTTTAAGTCTCATACACCCAAGGGAAAATCCTGGGTATCTAAAATGAGATGTTATCAGAGTGTGCTCAGCTGTTGTAGGCTATTGTAATCTCTTTTCAGGGTATACGGCTCAAGATGGCTGCAAGGATGATAGCTGCCTTCTCTCGGCTCCCCACACACATGTTATGTGCTCACTTATATTTGGATATTTGCCATAACTTGCAGGATAACCATGCTACAATCCACAGACCCAAAGAAACTGGGTAATAAGGAGGATACAAGGGAGGATGCATGAATCTCACTCAGAAGAGAAAACAAAACAGTCATCAAAGGTAAATGGAGAGAGGGAACTGGGTGGGAGAGGGGGTGAGAAAGGGTATGAGGATGTTGATCATTTGTGTGGGGAGTGGGGCTGAAGAGGACTGGGAGTGAGACTGGAAACCAATGAGAGGCATCTCTGGGACAAGTTGGAGACCTTGGTAAGAGAGACAGTGTGAATATATTGGGGTGATCCTAACTGAGATTCCTATCAATGGGAGAGATAGAGACTGAAGTGGCCACTTTCTAACTAAGCAGAACTCCCAATTGAAGAAGAAGGACAACAACCCACCCATAGATACTTTAACCTAAAATTTGTCCTGCCTACAAGATGCACAGGGATAAAGATGGAGCAGAGCCTGAGGAAAGAGTCAACCAATGACTGGCCTAACATGAGACCCATCCCATGGGAGAGAACCACCACCTGATACTATTAATGATACTCTACTATGCTGCAGACAGGAGCCTAGAACAACTATCTTTTATGAGGCTTCATGCAGCATCAGATACAAATAGAGCAGAGATCCACAGCTAAACATTAGACAGACCTTGGTCAGTCTTGTGGACGTGTAGAGTATAGAATTGAGTGAAATGCAGGTTTCAAAGACACCACAGAGTCAACTCTGTGGATCTAGAGTCAACTCACCTGAGCCCATTGAGATTCATGGAGAATGAACCACCAACAAAAGAGCATGCAGGGGCAGGACCTAGCCCACCTACTCACATTTGTAGCAGATGTGTGTCTTGGTCTTCATACTGGTTCCCTAACAATTGGAGAGGGGACTATCTCTGACTCTGTTGCCTGCCATTAGATTCCCCTTCTCCTACCAGGACTGCATGATTGGACCTCAGTGGGAAAGAAGTTACTTAGTAATGCAGGGACTAGATGTCCCAGGTTGGGGTGGTACCCAAGGGAGGCTTCCTATTCTGAGAGGTAGAGATTTGTAAATGCAGGATTGGGAGGGGAGTGGGAGGGTAGGCTGCAATGTGTATTAATCAGGCTTCTCTAAAGTCATAGAGCTTATGGAATGTCTCCATATATTAAGGGAATTTATTGTAATGATTTATAGACTGTAGTCTGGTTAACCCAACAATGGGTAGCTGTGAATTGTAAGTCCAAGAATCTAATAGTTGCTTAGTCCCATGAGGCTGATTATTTCACCTGATCTTTTTTATAAACTGGAATCTAGCAGAAGTAATTTCCAACAGATGTGGTGGACAGTAAGTGCAAGCAGTCTAAGATGAATGAGTCTTCCTTCTTCCAATGTCTTTATGTTGACCTCCAGCAGAAGGTGTGGTCCAGATTAAAGGTGTTTATTACCACGCCTGGATCTGGAACTTGCTTTGTCCCAGGTTGACCTTGAACTCAGAGATTTGCTTGCCTTAGTCTCTTGAGATTAATGACACACACTACCTTGCCTGGGCCTAAACATGACCACTATGTCTCAAAATCTCCCCGTCAAGATCCAGATCAGAATCCTGTATCTTCCAGCCTAGGGATCTGGATCATAGTTGTGTCCTCCATTTCTGAATTGTAGTTCATTTCAGATGTACTCAAGTTGACAACCATGAAAACCTCATGATCCATCCCTTGTCCACTTGACACAAATCATATCTCATGTCTAAATGAAACAATGACTAGGTAATAAACATGCCTAACATGATATATCTATTCCTAATATAATCACACACACATTGTAAATTTAGATTAATGTCCCTGGGAACTTATATACTGATTCATGTTCTCTTAATTGATACTAAAGATATTGGAAAAAAACATAAATATCAATACAAATATGTTCTGAACAAAATAAAACAGAATCATTTATATCATACAAATCTTCATTTTTGTAACTGGTCATGTATCCTTAGATGGTATTTATAACTACCTTCTTCCAATTCTCATTCTGTATTTTTTTCAACCCTCAACAGGTTTTGGCTCTTTTTTTTGTAGTGACCCATACCTTCATTCTTGATAGGTCTTCATCCTTTGTCATCCTGCTTGGATCAAGTTGTTGTAGTATACCATTGACTTGAATTAAAGAACATGGGAGTAATAAGAAACACCGTAAAGAATCTCCTGCATTCCAGACATAATCCTTTTTACCTCCATTGTGGAAAAGAAATCAAATTTCCCCATGATAATCTGGCTCTATCACCACTCCTAACACTGTAATTCTTTTATTAGCCTGTTAATTTAAAAATTTCAGGAGCCCAAAATGACCAGGAGGAATCTGAGCTTCCAGTTCAATGGAATGTTTGTTTCCTGGATTATAGTTCTTTCTAGATGTAGTCAAGTTGACAAACAGAAATATCCATCACAGAATGTAATTAGAATTTTTAAAAATATGAAAAAAGAAACTTTTGGAAGGCTAAAAAAAACAACAAAACAAAACAAAGCAAACAAACAACAACAAATTCAGTGCTGTAGCTCAAAAGTGGGCATGGGTCCTGTTGGGCTGAATTGTGGTTTCCAGCATCTGCTGCCCCAGGCAGCTGGAACCTAGGCTCAGAGGCCAGAAGCTCTGGAATTTAACTGAGTTCACTCCATGGGAGTCAGGTGGAAGTTGGGCTGTGAGAAGTCACAGAACTCCCCTCCCTGTGAAGAGTTCTGTGGGAGATCTCAGTCTGAGGTCCCATGGAGACAGAGCTTCTGGGTTTGGTGTCTCCAGGTTGAGGCAGCTGACCAGAGACCAGCTTATCTCAGTCCTTGGGATCCCAGGCACCACTGGGAGGCCACAGAAGAACTAAGAAGGGGGCATATAGGCTGGACCATCCCACAGCTGAAAAAGGTAAGAGAGAAAAAATCCTTCCGTGCCCTGCTGGGTGGATGAGACTCTTCGGGGAGACCCTCTTTGCTGGATCATGGCTGGCTCGGCTATCTTGCTTGAGTTGATGGCCTCAGTGGCGGGAATGTTGAGAAGTTCTCTGCAGGAGATTAGGCAACAGCTCAGTAGTTGAAGACTGTCTCCACATTTCCCCATGGGAGGCCCCAAGTATGAGAGGAAGTCCATGGTTTAAAAGGTTTGTTGTCATGGCAGAAAGCTGTACCCGATGTCCTCGGTGGTCCTGAGTTTAAATATTTTTTATAAGTAGGAGGAGGGTCTGGGAAAGAATGCTTAATTGGCTACACCCTCTGGCTTTTAGGTAACTCATGAATATGGAGATGTCATGAGGCTCTGCATCATGTAGTTATACCCTCTACCTGTGCTACATGACACAAACATCTCTATGGGAGGGGCTGTAGGGATGCTATGCTACATGCCTGAAAGTTGTGGATTAATGAAGATCTTTGGCCTCATGTCAGGAGCCTTGAGTTTGGGAGCATGGCAAAATGCATACTGTCCCTTACAGGTATATTTGTTGGGTCTCAGGCTATCTCTAGCCAGTGCTCGACCAAAAACCATGCTATACTTTCATGGTCCACCATCTCACAAACAAAAACCTTTTCTCTCATTCTAGATCTTAATAAAAGCACTCAGTAGCAGCCATTGCAAAGTCTGAATGCTACAGTATCTTGGTATTTCTTCCACCAAGGAAATACACACCCAAAGCGTACACAGGACACTGGCCACTTGCAGATAGTCTTGTGGCCAGAATGGAGCCAGAATGACCTGTAGCCCAGTTCCCAGTGAAGAACTTGTTTTCCTCTGAAACACCACGGCCCTTGTTGTACTGTGTGTGTCTCAACTGTCTGGGTTCTCAAACCAAGTATGCATTAAGTGTTTCTACAGCACTTTAGGACTTGCCTATCCCAAGTCTCCATGCTCTTCCACATCTCTCCTGAGAACTGGTTCCATGGGCTGCAGAATGACAAGGGCAGGTTTCTCATTGTCTCCCTAGAAAATGGTAGTTATTCGCTATTTCCATTAACCTCTTGTGGACCTGGGTCCATTCAAAATCAAAATTTTTGCTTATATGAAAAGCAACATAAATGCTTCATAATTTTAATCTGCACAGCGTTTATTATCAATCGAAATTTTTCTCATAATTTGTCCTATGAAAACTCACTTTTCAGTTTTTACAAGACCTCAATGTAACAAATTATCTGTAGTGTACAGCTGGGATACAGTTGCCAATATGTCTCCATTTGACCATGTTTCTGTTTGATTTATTACTTATTTTCTCAAAACAATTTCACTATATTCTGACTGGTTTACCTATTTATTATATAGATTATGTTAATGAAAATTGATGGTATTTATGGATTCCAGACTCTTATATTCTTCAATCATTTGTTTGTATTTTTAACTTGGAATATAACTTGTAATGAACTGACACAGAATTCAATTTGAATGAAGCAGTGTCTGATAATTTAGGTATTAATGGGTGTTCTGACCTTCTTTGTAACATGGGTTATTAAACTGGCACATATATTTAAAAATCAAGGCACAGAGTTTGGTATCAAAATAATAGAAGCCTGGCCTTCCAGAAACTCTTCAGACTACTTCATAAGTGAGCTGAGGACTTTTAGCCCTGCGCCACATAATTTGCCCGCTTCTGGTACAATCATAAGGAATGTGTTGCCAACTGTGCCAAGGATGTCAGCAACCACTGATGAGTTCTTTCTTGTTCTTTTGATCTCTTCTCTCAGTTGACTGATTTCATTCATTAACATATCAGATTTCTTTCTGAATCCTTCACTAAGCAGTTCTTCTTGGATCTGCAAAAGAAAAATCCCAGAAGGTCTGGTAAAATTCTGCACTAAAGCCATCTGGTCCCGGACTTTTTTGGTGGGGAGATTTTTAATGACTGCTTCTATTTCTTTAGGGGTTATGCGACTGTTTAGATGGTTTATCTGCTCCTCGTTTAACTTTGGTACCTGGTATCTATCTAGAAAATTGTCCATTTCATCCAGATTTTCCAATTTTGTTGAGTATAGGCCTTTGTAGTAGGATCTAAAGATTTTTTTAATTTCCTCTGTTTCTGTTGTTATGTCTCCCTTTTAAGTTCTGATTTTATTAATTTGAGTACTGTCTCTGCTCCCTTTGGTTCGTCTGGCTAAGGGTTTGTCTATCTTGTTGATTTTCTCAAAGAACCAGCTCCTGGTTTTGTTGATATTTTGTATAGTTTTTTTTTTTTTTTGTTTCTACTTGGTTGATTTTAGCTCTGAGTTTGATTATATCCAGCCATCTACTCCTCTGGGGAATATTTGTTTCTTTTTGTTCTAAAGCTTTCAGGTGTGCTGTCAAGTTGTTAGTGTATGCTCTCTCCAGTTTTTTTTTTTTTAAGCATTTAGAGCTATGATTTTTCCTCTTACTACTGCTTTCATGGAGTCCCACAAGGTTTGGTATGATGTGTCCTCCTTTTTATTAAATTCTAAAAAGTCTTTAATTTCTTTCTTTACTTCTTCCTTGACCAAGTCGTCATTGAGTAGAGCGTTGTTCAGTTTCCACGTGTATGTGGGCTTTCCGTTGTTTTTGTTGTTACTGAAGACCAGCCTTAGTCCATGGTGGTCTGATAGTGTACATGGGATTATTTAGATCTTTTTTGTAGCTGAGCGGTGGCGGTGCATGCCTTTAAACCCAGCACTTGGGAGGCAGAGGCAGGCAGATTTCTGAGTTCGAGGCCAACCTGGTCTACAGAGTGAATTCCAGGACAGCCAAGGCTAGACAGAGAAACCCTGTCTTGAAAGAACCAAAAAAGATCTTTTTTTTTTTTTTTGAGGCCTGTTTTGTGACCAATTATATGGTCTATTTGGAGAAGGTACCATGAGGTGCTGAGAAAAAGGTATATGCTTTTGTTTTTGGATGAAATGTTCTACAGATATCAGTTAAATCCATTTGGTTCATAACTTTTGTTAGTTTCATTGTGTCTCCGTTTAGTTTTTGTTTTCATGATCTGTCCATTGCTGAGAGTGGGGTGTTGAAATCCCCAACTATTATTGTGTGAGATGCAATGTATGTTTTGAGATTTATTAAAGTTTCTTTTATATATGTGGGTGTCCTTGCATTTGGGGCATAGATGTTCAGAATTGAGAGTTCTTCTTGGTGCATTTTTCCTTTGATGAGTATGTAGTGTCCTTCCTTATCTTTTTTGATTACTTCTGGTTGAAAATCAATTTTATTTGATATTAGAATGGCTACTCCAGCTTGTTTCTTGGGACCATTTGCTTGGAAGATTGTTTTCCATCCTTTTACTCTGAGGTAGTGTCTGTCTTTGTCACAGAGGTGCGTTTCCTGTATGCAGCAAAATTTTTGGGTCCTTCTTATGTATCCAGTCTGATAGTCTATGTCTTTTTATTGGAGAATTGAGTCCATTGATATTAATAGATATTAAGGAAAATGATTGTTGCTTCCTGTTATTTTTGTTATTAGAGTTGGAATTATGTTTGTGTAATTATCTTCATTTGGGGTTGTTGGAAGACTACTTTCTTGCTTTTTCTTAGTTGTAGTTTCCCTCCTTGTGTTAGAGTTTTCCATCCATTATCCTTTGAAGAGCTGGATTTGTGATAAGATACTGTGTAAATTTGGTTTTGTCATGGAATATCTTGGTTTCTCCATCAATAGTGATTGAGAATTTTGCTGGGTATAGTAGTCTGGGCTGGCATTTGTGATCTCTTAGAGTCTGTATAATATCATTCCAGGATCTTCTGGCTTTTATAGTCCCTGGTGAGAAGTCTGGTGTAATTCTTATAGGTCTGCCTTTATATGTTACTTTCCCTTTTTCCCTTACTGCTTTTAGTATCTTCTCTTTGTTTTGTATATTTGATGTTTTGATTATTATGTGATGGGAAGTATTTCTTTTTTGGTCTAGTCTATTTGGGGTTCTGTAGGCTTCTTGTATATTTAAGGACATCTCTTTCTTTAGGTTAGGAAAGTTTTAGGTTAGGGAAGTTTTCCTCTATAATTTTGTTGAAGATATTTAGTGGCCCTTTAAGTTGGGAGTCTTCACCCTCATCTATACCTATTATCCTTAGGTTTAGTATTCTTATTGTGTCCTGGATTTCCTGGATGTTTTGTGTTATGAGCTTTTTGCATTTTGCATTTTCTTTGACTGTTGTGTCTATGTTTTCCATAGTATCTTCTGCGCATGAGATTCTCTCTTCTATCTCTTGTATTCTGTTGGTGATGTTTGTGTCTATGACTCCTTATCTTTTTCCTAGGTTTTCTACCTCCAGTGTAGTCTCCCATTGAGATTTCTTTATTGTTTCTACTTCCATTTTTAGATCCTGGACAATTTTGTGTAATTCCTTCACTTGTTTGGTTATGTTTTCTTGCATTTCTTTAAGAGCTTCTACCTGTTTACCTGTGTTCTCAAATTCTTTGAGAGTGTTGTTTATGTCCTTTTTAAAGTCCTCTATCATAATCATGAGAAGTGATTTTAATTCTGGATACTGCTTTTCCAGTGTGATGTGGTGTTCAGGACTTGCTATGGTATGGGAGAACTGGGTTCTGGTGATGCCAAGAAACTTTGGTTTCTGTTGGTTACCTTCTTAAGCTTGCCTTTCACCATTTGGTTAGCTCTAGTGCTATCTGCCCTCACTGGTTCTGACTGGATCCTGCCTTTCCAGTTATTTTGGTTGTATCAGAACTTCTCAGGGTCTGGGTGTCTCTGTCTCCAGCTGTTCTGGGTACATTGGCTCCTCTACAATATCTCAGGATATGATATCTCCACAGTAGTAGACCAGTTAGGTGTTTGCTGCTCTGACTGTAGTCATTCCTCTATGAATCCTCAGGATATGGTATTCTCTGCTCTGAGGTCAGTGGCCTCTCTAGGATGTCTCCGGTTGTAGTTTCTGCAGCTCTGTATAAATATAATTATATTATAATTATAATTCTTTCTGTATAATTATTTTTCTGGTGGTGGCATTAGACCCAGGGCTTTTAAAACTACTTCTGTTGATACATTAAGTTATAGACTAACAGCGGGTAGCATGGTGCTTCTGTAGTATACTTTTGAGTGCATGCTGGTATCATGTGTGATTGTAGAAAGAGCTCAACACTTGTACTCAGAAAATTAAGAGTCTGGCCTATTGTCTGACTTGTGTTAGGTCCTTGGAAGGTTTCTTAAGTACTAGTCAGTGGATAGATCAGTATGAGGGCTAACTAGATGTCTTCAGAACGTCAAAGCACAGTTTTGGACACTGTTCACAGCCACAGTGCCAGTGGCTTGTCAACTCCATGTCAACTTCTGTCTCAGAGTTTTAGAGCAACAGTGGCTTCCCTCAGCCTCTGAGAGATGTTATTGACACTCAGTAGTTTAGGGTCAGGACTCTGACTCACTTGTTACTAAGGAAACATATTATAAAAGAAGACTGGAAACCCCAACCCTTTAAGCTCAGAAACCCCCAAAATATCCCTTTGGTTTACCCTTAAATTTCACATGACTGACAAATATTCAAGTGGTGCTAAAATTGGTTTGAGATTGTATATAATGTTAACAGAGTTTATTCTACTTCAAAAGACAAAGGAACAAAAATCTAGCCAGCTGATTTCCCAGCATTTGATATGTTTAAAGGAACTTAGATTCACTTTCACTTTCACTGATTTTGACCCTCCCTTCTTTCCTCCTTTCCTCTCTCCCATCCTACCTTTCTCCCTCTCTTGGTCTTCCCACTCCTTCCTTCCTCCCTCACTGTTCCTTCTAATTCTAACCTTTTTCCTTACACTTAAATCATAGCTCTAAATGCTTAAAAAAAACTGGAGAGAGCATACACTAACAACTTGACAGCACACCTGAAAGCTTTAGAACAAAAAGAAACAAATATTCCCCAGAGGAGTAGATGGCTGGATATAATCAAACTCAGAGCTAAAATCAACCAAGTAGAAACAAAAAAAAAACTATACAAAATATCAACAAAACCAGGAGCTGGTTCTTTGAGAAAATCAACAAGATAGACAAACCCTTAGCCAGACGAACCAAAGGGAGCAGAGACAGTACTCAAATTAATAAAATCAGAACTGAAAAGGGAGACATAACAACAGAAACAGAGGAAATTAAAAAAAATCTTTAGATCCTACTACAAAGGTCTATACTCAACAAAATTGGAAAATCTGGATGAAATGGACAATTTTCTAGATAGATACCAGGTACCAAAGTTAAGGAAGCTGTCAGGAGCAGACAGGTCTCTAATCAAAATGAACATTAATACAGAAATGTTTGTAACATCAATTCTGTGGACTTCTGACGTTTTGAAAACCAAGATTCCATGTAAAGTAATCTGGACTGTTGTCTGTTAACTCCTCTCAGCTATTTCTAAATAAAATATAGAAAACACCCTGACAATAAACTCAAAGCCATGAATTTGCTATAGGCCCTTAACTCACAGGCTAACCAGCTCAAATCAGTTAAAAAAAGTTAAAGAAGGACTGGGTCTAAGCCTTGTATTCCTAAATGTGTTATACAGGCCCAATGAAATGTCATAGGACAATGCTTATGAGAGTAACAATACTCATCTCACTTTTATGTCAATAAAATGCTCATACCAATGAAAACCTTACATTTGAAATCAAAGTAAATTTTGTACCATTTAAGAAATTATAACTTCATCTTGATAACAATTATACAGATTTCTACCAATAGGTTATGGCTATGAAATAAATCCTAGCTAATCCTCCCTGTTCCAACAAAACCACTACTTTTCCCTAGAAAGACAGCCCAATATTATCCACCTTAGTCCTCAAGCCCAGGGAATAGGGATGCTGACTCTTCATTAACTTCTTCAAGCTGATTACGGGCATTTAGATATTAGAAGAGGGGCGGGAGGAAGAGTAAATTGATCAGCTTCTGATGCTGTGTCTTCACTGCATCCAGATGGAATTCCAGGACATCAAAGGTTTGAGCAGCTCTGCTCAGCTTGCTTGATGAGCAGATACACCAAGGCTGTGTATTCTGCAATATACAATTCTCAAAACAAATTTTAGTATCAAGATAATTTTTTTAGGGGGCTGACATTTTATTAAAGATGTTGGTTCTAACAACTTTTCTTTTTTTTTCCTTTTTTTATTGGATATTATATTTACATTTCAAATTTTATCCTCTTACCCCATTTCCCTCACCACCCAGGAACCCCTTAAACCATCCCCCTCCTCCTGCTTCTATGAGGCTGTGCCCCCACCTACCCCACCACTTCCACCTCCCCACCCTCAGATTCCTCCCCACTCAGTGTTCAGCCTTCATGGAACCAAAGATCTCCTCTCCCACCCTACACCCAACAAGGCCATCCTCCCCGACGTATACAGCTGGAGCCATGGGTCCCTCCCTGTGTGCTCCCAGGCTGGTGGTTTAGACCCTGGGGAGCTCTAGTTGGTTGGTATTGTTGTTCTCCTCATGGGGCCACCAACCCTTTCAGCTCCTTCAGTCTTCTCTCTAACTTCTCCATTGGGAACCCTTGATCAGATCAATGTTAGCTGTGAGTATCTGCCTCTGGGTATGTCAGACTCTCAAGGACATCTAAGGAGACAGCCATATCAGGTTCTTGTCAGCAAGTACTTCCTGTCATCCATATCAGCGTCTATTTTTGGTGACTACACATGGGATGAATACCCAGGTGGAATGGTCTCCAGACAACCGATATTTTCAATATAAATACCACTGTGCACTGAAAGGAACCAGAGCTTTGGCTGGAATTCTCAACTCTAGGACAACATAGGAAAAGTATGAGCTATGTCTGGAAGACTATGTGGTCACAGAAAGTACCACAGCACTGGGTATGTCCTGGAAGTCTGCCAGCCAAGCACAGGATCCAGCTGAAGGAGCATCAGGGAACACAAGGAACATGCCAGGCAATAAAATAAGAAATAGTAACAAAGTACTAAGGCACACGGAATGAAATAAGTACTTAGCAGTCTATACTGATGCAATCAAATGAAGGAAGAAAGGAAAGAATAAATGCAAGTAGGAGCAATATTCCTTCTTGCTGTTGATCCCCCCCATTAATAAATATGTGGCATGAAAAGTGTAGACAGTCATCTTTAAGCAAATGTTACAGTGGTTAATTTGTAAGCTTGAATTGTTAGAAAATGCTGAAGGTAGTGATGA
The DNA here is from genome assembly GCA_030674055.1 of Rhabdomys pumilio. Taxonomy (NCBI): domain Eukaryota; kingdom Metazoa; phylum Chordata; class Mammalia; order Rodentia; family Muridae; genus Rhabdomys; species Rhabdomys pumilio. Next base: position 14,457 of record JANHMN010000053.1, on the reverse strand, counting down.
AACTACATGACGTATGGTGAAGTTGTATGTGCTGAGTTTCTTTCTGAAGGCAGCTTTATATATAGATGGATATATGTACAGATATAGATATATAGATATATAGATATAGATATATATCTTTAGACATGTATCTGTACATCTTTGTATACATATGTATATGTAGCAGGATATTTACTCTGCTACATTTTATTTGCAGTAGAGCTCGGTGATTAGAGTAAAAGAGGAGGTGGAGATGGGAGAGAAAGACAGGAAGTAGTGGGAAGAAACAGAGGAAGGGGAGGAGAAAAAGGAGGCTATCAGCCATGTAGAATCACAGATGGGTGGAAAGCTGTCCTGGGTAGCAACGTCTATCGAAAGATTAGCTATTGGCTAACAACTTTAATTATGTGAGCATCTTACTAGTTGAGCATTTCTAAATATATAAATTCTTTAAATAATCATTAAGCTTTAAGAGTCTCATTTCTACTGGGTAATTCGAGGATGGCAGATATTGTCTGGGGTTCAGCTGAGATTTGTGGATGCAGCATGGGAGATTGGCAGTCATCCCCCATGCTGGTGTCTTGTGGGTGCCAGGGCCTGTACATCTAGCTAGCTGGAGCCCTGGTCAGAGCCAAGGAGCAGCCGGAACATGATGGCTGCCCGGGAACAAGCTGTACAGAGTGCAGGTTTCTAAATATCACCCCTACTTGTATATATCTACACACAAACACACACACACACACACACACACACACACACATACACACACACACACACACACACAGAGAGAGAGAGAGAGAGAGAGAGAGAGAGAGAGAGAGAGAGAGAGA
>JANHMN010000053.1:0-13638 GCA_030674055.1 Rhabdomys pumilio | reverse complement strand
AGAGAGAGAGAGAGAGAGAGAGAGAGAGAGAGAGAGAGAGAGAGAGAGAGATTAGTATTTGGTCATTTATTAGTTCTAATCATTTCTGAGGAACCTCAATACTACTCTCTACTGCAGCCACAGCAGTTTACATTTCCACGGGCAAAGCATAAGACTCTCATTCCCACACCCTTGGAAACACTTGCCATCTGTTTTCTTTACCCAGGATATTCCCAGTGGGGTGAGATAGAACCTCAATGCATTTTTTACTTGTATTTCCCTCGTGATTAATCCCTAGACATTTTTCTAAGTATTTGCTGTTCAAGTTGTAATTTTGATTACAAAACAGTAAATAGTTCTTGACAGGTAGCCCTTAATCAAGAGACCATATTCAAAAGAGCACTATCAGAGCAAGTCATGTCCACATCATTCCTACTCTGACTTGATCAGTGACGATTGTGTAATATCAGCTCTGGAACCTTCTTGCCATGTATATCCCAGTAGAATTTCAAGATAACATTAAGGAAGAAACTAAACATATTTCATTGAAGGACACTCTACAAGACAACTGCTGTATACTCCTCTAAGATGTGAGGGAATGGAGGATGAAGGAAGATCGAGGATCTACTGAAGATGGAAAGAAGCTGAAGAGATGTGAGGATGAATCAGGGATCCTGGATTAGATCAGGAAGCAGAGAACGAGCCTTAGTAAAAATCTGACTTAAGAAACAGAGGAGGTGTAAGGTATACAGCCTCATGAGGGGTGTTGTGAAAATGCTGCAAACCCAGTCAGTCATTACAGTCGGGTTATTTAGGGTACTGGGACTGGACAAAGCTGGGTAAAATAGTATATACAGCACTTTGTACTCAGTACACAACTTTTCTGGTCATCTATGAACTTCAAATTGTGGTCCAATTTATTTTCTCCTCAGAGATAAAAAGAACACCCTGGACATGGCTTCAGAGATCCACATGTTGAAACCCGTGTGCCTCATTGAGAACACCGAGGCTAGGCTAGTGATCAACCAGAAGGCTCTGAGCATCCTGTCCGCCATCAACCAGCCTGTGGTGGTGGTGGCGATAGTGGGCCTCTACCACACAGGTAAATCCTACCTGATGAACAAGCTTGCTGGCAAGAGAACAGGTGAGTGCCACCAACAATGCTGTGCTGGGTTCCTTCTGTTCACTCATGTAACCAGCATTCTAAAAGCAAATGTGAGGAAAGAGTGACAGAAACAGGGAGGACTGGGAAAGGATACCATCTATCCACCAGTGGACTTTCTCACTGTTGAGCCATCTTCACCCACTGGGTTTTTAACAGTACCTTTGTTTTCCAACTGAAAGTTATCATAGGTGTGTTTTAGAGAAAGAACTAATACATTCATTGAGAAAGTTAAATTCCTTTTTTTTTTTTTAAAGAAAAATTTATTTTAGAGACTGGGTCTCTCGGTAGCCCTCACTGTCCTGGAACTTGCTCTATTGACCAGGCTGGCCTTGAACTCAGAGATCTGCCTGCCTCTGCCTCCCAAATGCTGGCATTAAAGGCGTGCACCACCACCACTTGGTTAACTTCCTTAGTGATGAATTATAAAACATGTACTAGACTGTCCACATAGGAGGAGCAAGTATCTAGTTCTAAGAAATGAATACATTGATCAACATTAGATATTACAAATCTGTTATTTCTAGGCTAGTAGGTCAATCAATACTTGAAGTCTTTCTACTCTATCAAACATAACTATGTTAATTTTCAACTCAATATCAGGAAGCACCTTTATTATTCCGCTTCCCATCTCATGCTCATTCTGCCTTGCAGGCTTCTCCCTGGGCTCGACTGTGCAGTCTCACACCAAGGGCATCTGGATGTGGTGTGTGCCTCACCCCAAAAAGGCAGGGCAAACTCTAGTTCTGCTTGACACTGAGGGCCTTGAAGATGTTGAGAAGGTAAAAAAAATATCTTTCAGATTCTACTTGTAGCTTGTCAATAGTTAACCTTGCACTACTCACCCCACTCCTGGATTTACGCTTCTGAAAAATCTGATGAATGTGTTATTCTTCAAGTTTGTCTAAGAGCCAAGTATTGCGGAGCGGCCTTTAAAGGATAGCTCACGATATTTTAGTCACTTTTTTCTGTCTAATCAAAATAGAATATTTTGGTTGAGTCTCTAATGATCAACCTGTACTTGCCTATATGTGGTAGAAACATGGCTGACTGTTCAATGTGGGACCATGATGAAAGTACAATGTTTGGAATTCTCAAAGAATTCACAAAATATATTTTTTTAAAAAATGGTCACTTCCAGAATGGACCGTAAGAGGATCACAGTGCAAGATCTTCAACAATGTCATTGTTTATGGAGGATCACGACTTACTACTCTGCTCAGTCTGAGACAAACAAAAGTCTTGCTGGGCGGTGGTGGTGCACGCCTTTAATCCCAGCACTTAGGAGGCAGAGGCAGGAGGATTTCTGAGTTCTAGGCCAGCCTGGTCTACAGAGTGAGTTCCAGGATAGCCAGGACTACACAGAGAAACCCTGTCTCGAAAAGCCAACCAACCAACCAAACAAACAAACAAAGAAAATAAAAAACAAAAGTCTTATTGAAAGGCCTTACTGTCACTAGTACTCAAATGGCCTTTACCATACACAACATGTTCTGTGAGTGAAATCCAGCATGCCAATTTAGATTTTTAGTAACTGACCAACTTTATGACTTTTAAGTGTGAATGTGCTTCATGCTCTCACATACATGGATGTATACTGTCATATTTGAATTATACAACATGAGTTGAAGATTCATATCATCATTGTACAGCTAGAAAATTATTACGTAGTAGGAATGACTTACCTTTGATGTCATAGCTGATGGGGGACAGACAAAGGCCTTCTTTGCCTACCTGAGTTGATGGACAGTCTCTTAGTCACTCTTCTTCACTCACTGACCTGTAGGGTGACAACCAGAACGACTGCTGGATCTTTGCCTTGGCAGTCCTCCTCAGCAGCACCTTCATCTACAACAGCATAGGAACCATCAATCAGCAGGCCATGGACCAGCTGCAGTATCCTTTTGGTGTGGTCTAGCATAGTCCTAATCCTAGAAAGAACAGCTTCGATATTACATCAGGTATATGGGTAGGCAAGAACCATACTATTAAGTCTCTCATTAACAAATCCCCTGATGTACTCATCATGTGAGTTTGCCTCACTTTGCAGAAGAAATACAAACTTCTTATATCATACATTGCCATAGACAGAGTGGTACACTGCTGAGAGAATCCCTGTCTGCATCAATATTTGTCCAAATATTGTCCAAATACTCAACATGAATCAGAACCCAAGTTCTCAATAATCAGTATTATCATTATCTCTAAATATTAGTAATATCCTGACTGCCCACTGGATACTATAGGTAATATTTATCTTGCAACTCATCAAGGGATCTGAGCTGATCATTGCTCTTTAGTCTGCACCTCCAGTGTCAGTCATCAATGGTTTTCCAATCTACAGCTTGATATCTTTTTTTATCCTTTGCATTGGATACATGACATCCTTTGAAGCCAGTGCCCTCAAACCACACCATCTCCTTTTACCAAACACCTAGTCCACATGGTCTTTATTGCTGGATATTTCACTCCTTGCTGTTTGGAGACTGGTAACCAATAGACACTGACTTTCACTATTCTCTCCTGGTTCTTTCTCCTGGTATCATTCCTTCTTTTTCCTTCCCAGTTACCAACCCTGTGTTACTATCAATGCCACCAGTGTATTCATGAACTTAACTTCGAGTATCATACTGCATTCTTTTTGTGTATTCTTATGCTCAACCAGAAGTCAGATTATCTGATTCCCTCAGCAACATTTCAAGTATCAATTCTTTTTTCTTCAGAACCATTGGCTCTTGATCTAGAACTTCATCCTTTCCTAATATCCCACCTCCCTCTCTGGCTAACTGGTGTGTTTTCTTTGAGGACTCTGAATGTCATAGTTCATCACTTCCTGCACCTTTCTTCATTCTCTCCTCTTAGTCCCTAGGCAGTATTATTTTGTCTGATGAATTTCTGTGCATGTATATTTCAGTTACCACCAAATTTCTGTTTAAAACTGTGACAGGTTCAATTTTTTAATCTTTATGTAGATCTTTAAGAGATGACTTCATCTCAAAATTTACAAAAACCATTCTCCAATCTTTCCAATTATAGCACATTCTCACATGTTCCACAAAGTTGCTCTGCTCAAAACCTCATCTTCATCCTTTCCTTCATATTCTAGAAAGTATTCTCTCACAGATGTTTAAAACTCTTATCAGCATAGCTATTTCCCTAGATCAGTCTCACTATCTTGCCTACTTTGTCTCTAGTTCTAAAACCCTTTTCTGATAGCCTCAACTGTCAGTTGGAATTCAAACAATGTGACCTTCTCTACTTTCAAAATCCAACACTGGCTTCCTACTTAGTAGAAAAGAAACTTCTTACTTTAGCCTTCAAACTTATATATCCTGCCACTTATTACCTTAATGTGTGTGCCCTATGCAGTGGAGTTCATACACATGTTAGATACGCTCATATTATTGTTCTATCACAGGGGTTCTGACTACTACCTGGAATGTTAACCAAATAGAAGTTTCAAATGTTTCATTTCCTGAGTATTAACTGTGTTGTTAAGGCCTAGATATCTGTTACCTAGATAGTCTACCATTATAGGGAAACTTTCTCATTGGTCCCTACTGTTACTAGGAAACTTTTGAATGAAAAAATTAATTAAAAATTCTGTTATGTTCTGTGCCCTTAGAAACCAATTATGATAAAAGTTTGTAGAACTTTTTTGTATATTTACAAACAATACACTTGGACCTGAAGCAACCGTCCAACAACAATTCCTGCACCTATGTGTAACCTGTTATGGTATTTGCCCATATAAGCTGCCCCAGGGTTGAACTCCAACATAAGAGAGAGAGCTTCACTAATATAAGAAACTATTTGGAATAAGAGTTACATTTTGAGTAGGAGTCTAGTAAAGTATAAGTTCTCAAGAACTTCCTGAAACCTGACATCCTACATGGCAGAAAGAGACATGTATGTGGGTAACACATATTGGTTGGTAAGTTAAGACATTAATGCTAGATAAGTCCCATCATGGTAGACAAATTAAGACATGAATATTAGACAAGGTATGTTCCCTCGCACAGTTAATATCACAACCAATGGGAGAAGGATAAGTATGCAGCAATGACATGTTCCTACGGAAATTCCCCTTTCCCTAAAGCTTGACTGGTGAAACAGCTTGACACAGATGTTTGTAAATTTTTGGGCTTAAAATTTCTGTAGAATCTGAACTCAATGTCATGGTTCAGTTCCTGGCCAACCAGTTCTTGGGTGTATGCTCTATAACCTATCTCCGTCTGACTGAGATTGGTGTTCATGTGGTTTGTGAGGCAATTCCTAGACCCCAACATCTGTGTGTGTGTGTGTGTGTGTGTGTGTGTGTGTGTGTGTGTGTGTTCATGTATATAAGCTGCTTGCTGAGATCAAAAAGATCATTCTTCCGGAAACTTTAATTTCACCAAGTTGTAGGCCACTGGACATGCATATTGGAAAGTGAACTCAGGTCCTCTGCAAGAACACTAACTGCTCCTAACCACTAACCCATCTCTCCAGACTCTTCACTGGGGCTTTCATACATGGTTCCTCTAATTCTTTTACATTTCTGCTAACAAGTACCACAGAAGGCTCATGAAAGTCTCTCAGTAACTAGACTTATTCTCTACTCTTTGAGCTAAGGCAATTTGCTACACCAAAATGGTAGTAAATATCTGAGATTTTTGTAGGAAGCCACGTAACCCCTAACAGCATCTGCTATTGGAACATAGCGCTTGCAAAACCACGCATGTGCAGTGGCAAAGGACCGCCTAGTTTCCGCCCAAACCGGGGCATCATATCCGCCATTGGACTGCGCATGTGCAGTGGCAGGGGAACATGGGAATTGAGCAAGCAGTCAATCAGAATTGTCCACCCCAAGGGGTATATAAGGCGGGGCCATGTTCAACTCGGTCTCTCTCTCTTCCATAATGCATGGGAAATAAACACGTGTTGCGGAAGAATCCTGTGTGTCCACGTGAGTTCCTGCTTGCAGGAAGATCACGTGGATTACAGATTTTGAAGTAATTTACGTATTGTTTTTGTTTCTGTCTCCAACTGTTACATCATAAACTCTATGTTGGTAGCATTCTTTCATTAATTTTATAATTTATTCCCTGGTATTGCCTGATTTAAATAGAGGCTCAGTAGATGTTGTTGAATGGTTCAATTCTGTGAATGAATAAGCTAATGTCCTATTTTGTTTTCTGTTTTTGTGATGAATGTTATGGCCCAAAACAATTTGGAGATGAAAGGGTTTGTTTAATTTATATGTTACAGTCTATCATCAAGGAAGCCAATGCAGAAACCAGGATGCAGAGGCTGGAGCAATGATCTTGAGAGATCTGTTCTTGCTTCATGTGCTTGCTAGGCTACTTTTCTTATACAGCCTGGGACTACCTGCATAGGAATGACACCACCCACTGTGGGCTGGGCCTTCCTGCATCAATTAGTAATTTAGAAAATGTCTCCACAGACATATGCACAGTCCTTGCCTAGAGAGGTAACTTCTCATTGAGGAATTAATCAGTTGAGGTAATTACTCTTCCCAAATGTTTCTAGTTCTGTAAAATTGAGAAGAAATGACCAACACAGCAAAACAAAACAAAACAACAAAACAAGAAAAACACTTTAATTTGGGGAGGCACTGGTAGAATAATTATCATAAAATGATAAACTTGTTTCTGTACTTTTCTTAACTGAGCATGCCAGCTATGTGACAGAGCTGACTGATCTTATCAAGTCAAAGTCCTCACCTGATCAGAGTGGGATAGATGACTCTGCTAACTTTGTGGGCTTCTTTCCAACCTTTGTGTGGGCTCTGAGAGATTTCTCCCTGGAGCTGGAAGTTAATGGAAAACTGGTCACTGCTGATGAATACCTGGAGCATTCGTTGGCCCTGAAAAAAGGTACCTGGACATGTTGGAATGATCAGAAACAAACGGAAAACAATTTCATAAATGTCACTTCTGCCCAGTTGGCAAAGGTCTGTAGTTTGTAGCTGTGTTGTCCTAACTATTATAGAAAATGAAAACACAGCTTCACAGAATCACTTGAACTCCATTTGAAGGTTCACAAGCTGTATCTTCTTAGAGAAAGGGTGTTTTCTCTCAATCCTTTATGTTTTTGTATTACTCATTTTTCATTAGGTATTCAAAATCTCACGTAGGCTTTGTGAAAGTTATGGAACTGGAAAGTTTCATATTTAGAAATAATTCTTTGGAAGTTTACTACATTTAATTCTAACTCTGGCAGGAACTGATAAGAACACTAAAAACTTTAATGAGCCTCGACTGTGCATCCGGAAGTTCTTTCCAAAGAGGAAGTGCTTCATCTTTGACAGACCTGCTCAGAGGAAGCAACTCTGCAAACTGGAGACTCTGCCGGAGGAGCAGCTGTGTAGTGAGTTTGTAGAACAAGTTGCAGAATTCACCTCGTACATCTTCAACTACTCTGCTGTCAAGACTCTGTCTGGTGTCATCATAGTCAATGGGCCACGTAAGTCATTCTTTTTACTTCTTATCTTGACTTTCCTTCTTCTCACTGTAGAGGATACTCAGGGAGACACTTCCAAACAGACCAAACATCATTAGTTGTTGTCACTGAAAGTGCACCATGCAAACATTACATGGTGGAATTTACTGGGGAACTACAGCTATCTCTCACCATCTCATGTATATAATATCAAAAGAGAAAATAACTAGAACCTAACTCAACCCTAAGAGCCTATTTCTCTCACTCATTGTTCCCATGTATATAAAGGATTAATAAAAGTCAGGAGAAAGACCATGTTTATGGAGTTTCACACTAAGGGCTACAACTTTCATGTGCAAACCAAATGTTTAGTAATGACTTTAAGGAGCCAATTATTGAGTATAATGAGGAGTAAACAGATGTGATTTCCATCCTCATTCCAACACAACATATCCAAAAGACACTTTAAAAGGAAACAAACAAACAAAGAAACAAACAAAACCTAAAATTCACAGTGATAAATAACAATTCACATAAGTAATAAAACATAAGGAGCTGTTACTTAGGAGTCAGGGGTCTAGGCCAGTGGGACTTCAGTTCATAGGGGCAGAGAGCATGCTGTTATTTTAAGCTTATGGGTAAGAGAATGATGGGAATGGGTTGAAGTCACCTACAAAGAAAGAAGATAAAAACTGATATACTAACTTTGAAGAAAATGGCACAGAGTGTAACACAACTTTCCAACTTCAAGAAAGTAAGAGTCAGTTGACTAAAAGAAGAAAGTGGAAGAGAGAGATTATCCCATTGAAGAGGTGTGGAAGGATGGTGTCCTGAAAGCACAGGGACATGATTTGAGGACATCATCATTGGTTCTAAAATCTATAAAGGAATGGCAGGCAGGGATTCTGAGGGAGACAAGTTAAAGGTATAACTACATGCTATAGCTAGTCTACATGCATAGCTTCCTTGAGTGTTCTGCATACAACATGCTGCAGTACTCCAAAGGACAGGACAAATATCTGCAGTTTGGTGTTTTTAATCAATAAGCAAAGCTCTGAGGAAACCTAGATGATTTCTTCATCAATGTACACTTTTGTGGGAGAGCTTCTGGGTTGATCCATTATATAGTCCAGAGATAGGACAAGAAGGAATCACCATTTTTAAAAACCACAACAAGAATGTCAGCAGAAATGGCAAAGCTTTCACTTTGTCCTTTTTTCTTTTTTTAATTGATTAAAAATGAAAGGACAAATGAATTTGAGGAAAGAAAGGAAATGGGGAGAGAGGAAGGAGAGGTAGTAAAGGAACCGAATTTAATATCGTAGCTCTCCTTCCCCAGTACTAGAAGCCACTGAATCCAACATTTATCTTTTGAACAAATGAAGGAGCTCTGAAAATGAACCAATCAACCAAACAAAAAATTTAATACCCTTTGTTCCTTATGCTTAATAAACTATTATATTGCTACTTTTTCTTAGAGAATTCTAAAAACTGTATGTAGAGTGATCTCTCTACCAATTCACAGCCATTTCCTTAACTTTGTCTTGTGTAGGTCTAAAGAGCCTGGTGCAGACCTATGTCAGTGCCATCAGCAGTGGGTCTCTCCCCTGCATGGAGAATGCAGTCCTTACTTTGGCCCAAATAGAGAACTCAGCAGCAGTTCAAAAGGCCATCACATTCTATGAGGAACAGATGAATCAGAAGGTCCAGATGCCCACAGAAACCCTCCAGGAACTGCTGGACCTGCACAGGCTGATTGAGAGTGAGGCTATTCGTGTCTTCCTGAAGAATTCTTTCAAGGATGTAGACCAAAAGTTTCAGACATATCTAGGGGTATGTGTGATACCCAAAATCATAAGACAATGAAAACATGGACCCTTTGGGTGATGAGTGTTTTTTAAAGTCCCCAAGTGATACTCAATAATGCATTTTTACACATATTTACAATGATTATTGAAAGATTAGATTCTTCTGGGAGCCATGTTTTCAGTCATTGAGGGAACTGCACAAGTGCATTTACAAAGGATCATTTATTTGTTTTTTCATATGTTATTATATCCTTCAAGTTTTCATCATACTCAGCGTAGTGTAGTTTTTATTATTAAGGAAAACACCATTGTTGTGTTTCCTGCTGGTAATGATAAACCAATCATAAGATGTTTTGCTGTTTGACCTGTGGTGATGCTTTTAAGATTACCAAAGCAGGAGTTTACAAAGGACATGTTTCATTCAGACGTTCTGATAAAACAGCATAGTCAATGTGAACAGGAAACTTACTGCTCTCTAATGTACAGGAGATTAAAGAGCTGCCATTTAGGTACTTGGTTCATGTCATTTGGAGAGATTGCTCTTCTACTCTGCTTTCCAAACACTAAGATACTCTTTACATAATCTTCAGTATATTCTTGGCTATATGGAGAGGAAATACAAGGGAATAATTCCATATTAAAGAGCATTACTTAGCCCATTACCCTTTCCCGGGTATTTTTGTAGAGCTTCTCACACAGTCTGATAAGAGACCTCCAAGACTGGTGTTGTTTCTCCATCCTAATAGACAAGGAAACTTTAGTTCATTAATCACAATGTCATGAAGCCCCAAAGTGGTGAGTTTAGGAAGTCCACACAGGCCTGCCTACCTCTAAATATTCCTTCAATGAAAGCTTTGAATAGATAAAGGCTTCCCTCCTGAGAAGCAATACCTGTGGTCTGGAAATATCTCTGGAGCAGGAAAACAGGGAAAAAGGCATTAAGGAAATCAAATTTGAAGCATCAGTTTCTATAGCCAGCACCCTAATCAGGAAGATTCTCACAGTAAGATGAAGAGCCTGATCCGACATAGACATTCACCAGTAGTCTGCAATGTTATTTCTCTTCTCTTAACCATCCTTGTGATTTTGTCCTTACCCAGAACCTGCTGGTAGCCAAGCGAGATGCCTTTATTAAGGAGAACATGGATGTGTCATCAGCTCGTTGCTCAGATTTGCTGGAGGATGTTTTTGGACCTCTGGAAGAAGAAGTAAAACAAGGGACATTTTCTAAACCAGGAGGTTACTACCACTTCCTTCAGATGAAACAGGAGTTAGAGAAAAAGTATAACCAGGCTCCTGGGAAGGGGCTCCAGGTAAATGGAGTAGCCGGTATCATTTTGAGGGTTTCGTTAGGAATCTCTTCTAAATGCCAGTGAGAATGAGGAAGATGCAATGGTGTTGGTGGAGAGTGGACTTGTCTTGCACTCATTCACAGCCAACTGTGAGACAGACAGCAGATTTCTTCTTGGAAACACAACTGGACTTCTAAGAAATGTTTGTAGAATTCATTCACACACTCAACCATTTGGTCATCTAATTGTCTGAAATGATTTATTTGACCTTTTGAATCAAGAGATTCTCAGGTTGTAAGAGACAAGATGATTAAAAGTAATAATGGTGGTAACAGCAGTTAGAACTTAGATTCCTCTCCCCGTTTCAGAAACTGGATCTCTTAATTCTCACACTACCACACAAACCATACATTACTATTAGTGTGTATATAAATTGAAACAGAAAATGAGGCACAGTAAGCACAAGTCTCATTGCCAATGAGCAATACAACTTGAATGCGATTCCAGACAGCATTATCTGCATTCATCAGGTCTAAACTACTCTACATGGACAATAGAGTTTAACATTGGGTTTGACTTTGTATTATCTACAAATAACAATATTTTAAATGACTGGATATTTCTTCTTTTCTTGTAGTCAATAAGTCAGGTAGGAAGAACACAGTGCCTCTGTGGTGGCTCTACCACCTACTTGTTCACAGGGTTCTTCCTCTCTTTTCCACCAGATCATTAATTCAGTAACTCCATCTCTAGGCTGAATCCCTGTTCTAAGATAGCTGCAAGAGAGTCAGGCTCTACTTCAATTTTATACCTCAAAACAAAAAGGAGGGACAAAAGGACAAAAGAATGGTGCACCAACTCGTATTACAATTTTGAAGATGCACTATGACTTTTCTGATTATACACTTTTCTTATGAATTTAATTTCATGAATATTCCAGATTTTTAGGAGATACTGTAATTAACTGTTTTGATAGACTATGTAGAAAAAAAATAGAAAATTGTTCAAATATGTTAGAAAGACCAGTAGCTATATAGGGGATGGAAATTTAAAACAACAGAAATAGTTCATAAAAGTAAATGAATGGATATTTCACATGTAGCAAGAGGCCTGATATTCTGGGAAGTAACTGATAAAGTAGAGATTAGCAAGTTATAAGGATCACAGTCTAGACAAAGAGCATCCTGGAAGACAATGAAAATGCCTGATGCCCTTTTGGATGAACTATAAAGTCATCTTTGAGCATTTGAGTAATAGGCTTTCTAAAAGGGACATGGCAAAGTTCTAGATACTCCAAGATAAATAGTCTGGAGCAGTAGTTTAAGCAGAGGCTAGTCTAGGCATGTGAAATTTGGATGCAACAGATGACAAGCAAAAGGCTGATGTTACATTTTTGAAGCAAAAACCTGAAACAGTGAGCTCAGAGTTACATGAGATATGTGAAGCAGATAAGAAAAGAGATCAAAGATACAAACTAGTTCAATAGAGTCTATGACATACTGAAAGATGGGGCTGGGAAAGTATCAGATTTGGGGTGTGGAGTTCTCTATGTCAGTTTTAGTTCCATTAAACTCAGGAAGCTATTTGTATTGCTACATAGCAATTCAATTAATGATTAAAATCAATTAACATCAATGACAGTTAACTGTAGCAGGATATTTCACCCTCTACATTTTACAATAAGGCTTGGTAATTTGGGAGGAGCTAAGGTGAGAGGAGCAAAGAGTGGAAAGAGGAGGAGGAAGAGGAGGAGCTAGGAGGCGGAATGAGAGAGGTAGCAGTCATGGAGAACCATGCTTGGATCCAGGAAAGTCCTAGGTAACGATTTATATCTTAAGGTTAGGTATTGGGCAACAACTCTAATTGTGTGGGCATCTTGTTAATTGAGTATTTCTAAATATATAAACATTGGATAATCTTTGAGCATAAGATTCTTCATTCTACTGGGTACCATGGGCATAGCGGACATTCTGGGGTTTAGCCAACCTTTGTGGAGACAGCATGGTAGATTTCCAGAGTCATCTCCCACACTGGCGTCTGGTGGGTGCCAGTGCTTGTGATTCTAGCTAACCTGAGCCTTGGTCAGAGCCGAGCAGTGGAGAAAGCACACTGCTGCTCTTCGCCTCAGGCCTTGTCTAGTCAGGAACATGGCAATCCCATAAGAACAAGCCAGGTCAGGTGTCATTGTTTTAAATTTTACTGCTACAGTTAACAGACACATTGGCTTGTCTCCAACTTATTTTATACAACTAGGCAGAAGCAGTGCTGAAAAAGTACTTTGAGTCCAAGGAAGATGTTGTTGAAACACTTCTAAAGACGGATCAGTCACTCACGGAGGCAGCAAAGGAGGTCGAAGGTGAGAGCTGCTCAAGACACTCCAGATGGTGGAAGCTCCTGACACATTTAGCAGTATTGGTCCATATGGAATCCTCAATTGTGGGGAAGAATCTCAAGCATCATTCGTGGTATTCCTTTATTAATTGGCATACACTGTTATCTGTTATTAATTGGTTATTCCATTCAGAAATTGTCACATGAAATTTTATCAAAGATAAGAGAAAATCTTAAAGGAGCTAAAAATCAAAAGAAACTCATAAAATTTAATCTTCATATTCTTTGCTATTCCTCCTCAGCGGAACGTATAAAGGCTGAAGCTGCTGAAGCTGCAAACAGAGAGCTAGAAGATAAGCAGAAGAAGTTTGAGCTGATGATGCAGCAGAAGGAACAGAGTTATCAGGAGCATGTAAAACAGCTGACCGAGAAGATGAAGGAGGAACAACAAAGGTTAAGAGCAGAACAGGAAAACATCATAGCTCTTAAACTTCGGGTAATATACCATATCATCCCAGTATGTTCCTGTGTCCCAATCAAAAATAGGTGTATCAGAGAGCTGGAAAAAAATCTCAGTAGTTAAGAGCATTTATCTGTCTTACAGAGGACCCAGGTCTTGTTC
>JANHMN010000052.1:11235-44193 GCA_030674055.1 Rhabdomys pumilio | reverse complement strand
TGTGTGTGTGTGTGTGTGTGTGTGTGTGTGTGTGTGTGTGTGTGTGTAGAATCCAGTCCCCTCCTGGCTACTTTAGAATCAAGATGTAGACCTCTCAGCTCCTAATCCAGCACCAGGTCTGCCTGGATGCTGCCATGCTGCCATGCTTCCTGCCATGATAATGGACTGAACCTCTGAAAGTGTAGGCCAGACACAATTAAATGTTTGCCTTTATGAGAGTTGCCTTGGTATTGTGTTTCTTCACAGCAACAAAAACCTAAGACATCACCAATGTAGAATATTCTGTTCATACCCTGTCTTTTAACTATAATATAAATAACCTTACAAACCAATGTGATTTCACAAAGTTTCTTCATATGGCCTTAGTATTGTCTAACTCACTTTCTGTTTTCCCCTTCTACCAATGTTCTGCCCCATCCTGGCTTAAACCATCAGCTCCTGGAATGCCCCTGCCCATACAGATATTCTTGCATATCACATTTATTCTATTCTCCTCTCTCCTTCTATGATTTACTTGATTTCAAGATCATAGGTTCTCAAGTCAGTTCTTTTCAAGTGTATTTCATTTTGGTTGGCAGTTGCCCTGCCCTTTCATTCGTCTGTACCCATCATCCTAGAATTGGTTGAAACATTTTGCCTCCAGTATTTTCTGTTTCAACTTCCATCTCATCTCTATTTTGCAATCCCCCACTCCTATAAGTATACCTAACCAAAGCTCATGTATAGTTTCTTAGATCCACAAATCAAACACACAAAGCATAAGATTTCAAGCTGTGAGAGAGTACATGCCACATTTGTATTTTGAGACCTGGTGACCATATTCAGCTTTTTGAGAGTTTTTATCTTCTGTTTCTCTAATATTTTCTTCTTACAAAATTCTGATACATTTTCCTTCCCTAGCTGTATCATCTACATATTTCTTTTCTAGTCCATTGTTCTCTGCTCAAGAGAACATCCTGGATTTATTTTTGTTGCTGATTTCCCTGTGGTTAATTAGAATTCTCTTAATTGTACCACTCTGGTAGAAATGCAAACGTGGAATTAGGTGATTATCCTGATTATCTGCGACTCACAGGAATTCATCTGGCTGGATGATGCTTTCATTCTCTTAATTGCTTTAGATATAAGCAACATGCAAAGTATTAAATGGGTTCTTTTAATCTATAGCAAGATTAATATGCAATTTCAATGATTAAAAATGGAAAAGAAATAGGAGTATTAAGAAATTAATAATTTTATCCCCAAATAATATCTTTTAAAATCTTGTTAATATATCTCTAGATCGTCTTTATGTAAATTATTTTAAGGCTGCGAATATTTTGGATAGTAGAGTCAGAAATTAAATGTTATCTCCTATATATTAAAAATTAAAAACAGATTGAAATGAAGTTTGAATTAATTCAGCCTTCTCTGATCACATTCATCTTTCCAACAATTAGGGAAATTTGTGAATGAATAAAAAGATCTTCCTCCAGAAGGCCCACTGAAGACCTCCACATGGTAATAAGGCACTGGCCTTGAGACAGCTAACTTCCATGAGGCTCTTGTACCTTAGGAAGGCAGAAAGCTTATGTCCAGGAAGTCATTCCATACTTAACAAGTCTTCTTTGATTATAATCACACTAATAACAATGTTCCTTTCTGTAGAGCACAAAAAAAAGATGTTCCTCTTTTATCAGATGTCCTTTCTTTCTTCTTATACCTTTACATGATTTTTCTGTAAATCCTTTAAACCATTAATTTGAAGTGTGCATCAATATATGGTTTAAATTATATGAGCATAAATAAGAAATAGATATTTAAAAATGCATCTATATGTAAAATGTTCAAGGTAAGCATCTGGTTTTATGATAGACAGGAGAAGTTTGTGTATATACTTCCTTCAAAAGTGTATAAAGAGTTTATGAAGTCACATTTTTATTTTAGAACAGTATAAAATCAATCTTAAATGTATTCCTCTATGTATGTCAACTGAAGCCGCATTTGTTTGTGTGTCTAAGCTCTCTCTATGCACTGCTATGCAGCACAGTAGTTTCTTACTCTGATCATTTTGACACTAATTGAAGTTTCATGCCATTGAGTTCACTACAAGGATAGTTTCAAATGTTTTGCTATCAACTGTCTGATTTGAACACTTTCCTTCTTTAAGCCCCACATTCTCTCTGAATATAAAAGATTTAAATGATCACAGTAAACATACAGAATAAAAGGTAATGTTATTTCTAGACATGTGGAAATACTATCCACATAATATCCCCTTGCCTGCAATGTTGACTTTATTTTATTTGCAAGCCTTGCTTCCACAGTCTTTTCTAGAACAAGAGGTCAATCAAGTATAACAGGCAGCCTCCTATGAAAAAACACTTGTAGCATAGATTTTCTCCTTTTATTACTGTAAATGTTGGTATTCCTTCAAATAAACGTAAGTATTTCAGGTATATTAGTATGCAATATTTTGTGGAATTTGCACAAGGAAACTAAGAATAATAGAGTTTATGAAGAAATTCCTATAAAAAGTGTTTTCTTTAGGTCAGTTGCCTGGCATACACCCTTCATTCCCCTACTTGCTAAGTATCTAAAGACCATCCAAAGATAAAAAGGCATTAAATTTATATAACAGTATAGGATAGGGCTACTTTATGCTCCTCTGAAAGTAATCCATAAACACCCTCAATTACATCACACAGCACAATGTTCGAATAGATTTTCAGTACTATATTACAAATTCTATTTTTATTTGTATTGTTTGTTGTTTTAGAATTTCATGTATCAGGACAATATTTACATGGTTTCCCCCTCTTTCTCCTATATATGTCCTTCCGTGTACCCACTACTCTCCTTCAAACCCATTCACTATGAATTGAAATCTGTGATTAATTATTCTCCCCATTTGGCCAGCGGCAGATGAAATGACACATTTATAAGACAAGTTCTACACCTA
Organism: Rhabdomys pumilio; assembly: GCA_030674055.1. Classification (NCBI taxonomy): domain Eukaryota; kingdom Metazoa; phylum Chordata; class Mammalia; order Rodentia; family Muridae; genus Rhabdomys; species Rhabdomys pumilio. Next base: position 41,252 of record JANHMN010000052.1, on the reverse strand, counting down.
AGGCTCAGGAAACATCATGAAAGAAGGGATTGAGAGTTTGTAAGAGTCACTAGACCATAGTGTTTGCTGTAAGATAATATCTCCTCTTTATTACAAGGATCTGGACTCATGAAAATTTCATAATATTGTTACCTCAGCAAGTCCTGGACAATGACAACACCAGTTGGCATGGCAACATGGATGAGAGAAATCTCACTCGGCTGAAATGAAGAGCTATAGGCAGTGGATGGCTGACAAAAGAAGAAGAATCAGTTTTCTCTGAAGATATGCCCCTAGATAGGTTACCCAATGCCAAATAGTCAGGCCTATACACATGTACATATGAGTAGCAAAAACAAACTCTGCTAGGCTATTATTTTAATTGGATAAATACCTAGTCTTATCTTATTTAGATGCCATGTGTTGCTACTCAGACTATTCTGATCAATAATGGCCTTCCATTTCTGGTGTCATCAACTATAGAATATGTGAGAATATCTTTCATTTTACATATTTGTCAACCAGCTCAGTAACTATTTTTCTCATTTTGCTGACCAAACAGATCGTTTATAACTGTGTATGTGCAAGGTACTGGATCACTAATTAATCTCTCTTTTTTAAATTTACCACTTTCTTATCTTAAAAGACACTTTCCTAGGATTTTGAAGTCTCCTTCTTTATATTTATCTGTGCCTGATATACCTGATGTTCCACAGAAACCATAGATATCATTAAAGTCACGCAATTCACCGTACTTCAGAATACTGCCTTCCAGTCTCTTCATATCTTTGCAGTTATATATTTCTGATGAAAATAAGCTTTGTTTAAAAATTTAGTGTAGTTGTCATATTTTAAATAATTAAAAGGGTGTATGTTAACTGTTCAAAGTCAAAACATCTTTTCCCCATGGAGTAACTACATAGATTCATATTCATATGTTGAAAAAATAAAATAACTCAAAATGCATAAACTTCCATACTGAAGAGTGTTCATATACTATGTTGGTTTCACAATAAATTCTTACTAGAGTTAAGTACAGTAATGTAACAAGTTTTTTTTTATACTTAAATTGTTAACTATAGTCTTAGATTATCTCTCCTTCTTTAAATTTGCACCATCTTATTTCATTAATAGGTGGGGAAATTTTACAAGGTTTGGCTAATGATGTTTTACAAGTTTAGTAGCATAAAGATGACTCAAAGGTAGTAGAAATGCACTAAGATGGAATCTACAAAAGTTTTGTTTTTTCATTCATTAAAACTGCAACTTAAATTAGGTAAATTACCACCCTATAGTAATTTATACAATAAAGATATTAATTATGTTGTTGAAGATTACTTTAAAATAGTTTTATAATTTTAAAATACTATAAAGCTATGATATAGCATGTATATCTATATATACATGCTATATATATATGTGTATATATATATGTATATATATGTATATAGATATACAGATATATTCTGTATATCTATAACAATAGAAATTTAAAAATATGAGTACTTTGAAGATTCTATGAACATCTACTAACTCTTCCTTAGTGGAATCAGTATGACTTCAGTTATCATAACCTGCACTTATTAATTACCAAATAAATATTAAATGAACTACTATTCCAGTAGAATATAATAGAAACTTCTGTTCCACCAGAGTGCCGAGTATAGCGACAGAGCTATGGGTATTGCTTAGTAACGTGGAAATAACCCAGATCAAACAGCTCTTAAAGGAGATGGGATCTATAATGTCAGTCCTAGCATGATGACCAATACAAGGGAACAAGAAAACAAATTATTTCTTTGAGTCTGTGGTTGAACAGCACACTATTTAACAGTCACAAAGGAAAAGTCTGCAGTTGGAAAGGAGATAGTTGTGAAAAGGATGGGAACAATGTACATGCCATAAACAGTGAAACATTTAGGCAGAAGGCATAATTTAACTGCAGAACTTACAGAAAAGGTTCTATAAAATTAGTCTGTTGCAACAACTACAAAGGACGTTTGACCCATGAACTAGAGTTTTAATCTATTTATACGAAAATTATCAGCCTTTAAAAGGCTGAAAGATGCAACCTGACCCTTTAATCTGAGTTATCGGCTTTTGATGGATCCTATGAGAAAAGAAGTCACTGTTCTTAGTTCTGTATTCACCTCTCAGCCAATCAGGCTTCTATGGATATTTACAAACCCATTAGCATGCAGACTTCCCTGGTTAATGGCAGTGGGTCACAGACCAGTGTAGAAGAATTGGTATAGGTGGGGCTAGTAGAAAGATATGTGGTGCCAGTGGTCAGTATACATTGATTACATGTGCAGAACTTTTTAAAAACAAATTAATTTAATGAAAATGCAGATGATGAGTGATGTGATGAATAAATGGAGGTGGAATGAAGGACAGCTTGATGTCCAGAAGTCTAACCTTGGGCAGTTGTTAAAAATGACTAACTTTAAAATTAGAAATGTATATAACAGCTGTCTTAAACTGTAATGGCAATATTAAATCAATGCTGGTTTTGTTTTTTTCCATAGTTGGAGAAACCACTGATCTTTGTCCAGAAGTCACTGATTTTTTGTGCCAGGACAAGAAGTGCATTGCATCCTACCTTGTTTGTGACTACAAGCCAGACTGCTCTGACAGGTCTGATGAGTCTCATTGTGGTGAGTACATCTACCAGCCACTATGTGGCCTTATAAGCTCAAGTCTTCTCTAATGGCATGAATGGATCAGGAGAAATGTTCTTTTAGAGGCTGGATAGGTAGCTCAGAACATAAATCACTTCTCATGTAATTGTGAGGACCTGAGGTTGCTTCCTCAGAATGCACATACGTTTGACCATTATAGCACATGTCTGTATTCTTAGTGTTCCTAAGGGAAGTTAGGAGGTAAAGACAGAAGAGTCTCCAGAAATAGGCAAGCCAGCTAGATAAAATACACAGGAGAAAAGAACAAGGGACCCTGATTTAAACATGTAAAATGAAAACCATGGACACCCACGACTGCCCTCTGACCTCCACACAAGTGCCCTGGAACATGCAGAATCACATCCACATATACACATGAATATATGCACTATCATAAATATGCAACATAGATTACTGCTACTTGTTATTGCCATTCATGAATTTAAATTTAGACTGTTAAACATTTGTCCAACTTTTCTGCAAAAAAATATCCAAAAAGCAGCTCTCTTCTCCTTTTTACATTTATAAAGAAAACTCCATGAAATCATATTAAAGATGTCACCATCATATGTGCTTATAGAACTATATAAAAGAGGCCAGAAGTACAAAATAATAAACTAGCTGTTTATATTATACATTAGCTTTATCAACTAACTCTATTTCATTTACCACCCCTCCTACAAATAGAAAAAAAAATAACCTAAAAATGAAAAGTAAGCACAATTTTGTTAATTCTGTCACATTAGATTGTGAGACTATGAAGTTCACTTCATTTTCTAAATTCAATTCTTTGAAATGTGAAAAATAAAACAAGTTTATAATTTAAAAGACATGTTATGTGCATCTTCTTAGCAAACCAAATCCCATCACCTCCTCTGTGGAAGAAGTACTTGAAAATAGGCCAGATAGATGGTGAGTCATCATGGCTTTAACTTCTGGAATTCTAGAATAGTAGGCTTGCATTTCTATGTCTACCTCCAAGGAGAATCTTGCTTGGTTTCACACTGATTAGGATTGAAATCGGGACCTTGTGCATGACACGCAGAAAATCTACCATTGAGCTTGAGTCCAGCACACCCACATAGAGTCTTGAAATCATACAGAATGTTTATTCCAATTACAGTTTGCTACAAATAAACTACCCCAAAAGCTAATAGTCTAGACAATACCTTCATATTTGGTCATGTTGTGAGTTGACAATTCAACTTGGCAATTTGACCCTGAATAACTGTCATGACTTCGTGTCACTGGATAATCAACTCTGTGGCAGTTTCTTCCTCTCTGAACTTGAATAACTAGTTCTCTGCTTTCAATGTCTTACTTAAAATGGAATTTCATCTTCCATAGGTAACTTGCACTCATATATCATGACCACTGCATAGGACAGAAAGGTCATCTTACTGACTTCTATCAAAGTTGATCCTCCTAGAATCCTTCTATCCAGATCCACAAAATATCTAACCAAAGTTCATTTAGTTTAACTATAGGTGTCTCAAAAGTCACCTGCAACTCATTCTGATTACCACGCAAATTAAGACTAGTCTGGATTTATATAGATAAAAGAATTATACATGTGAATATGACCTATACCACAATGAGATGAGAACTAACAGTAATCATCTTGTTACATAAATAGACGTCTTTTTCTTTTTTGTAGTTTGTTCTTAAAGGAAAAACAATAACAAAATAAAATATACTAAGATAAAACAAAAAACATCATTTCTCTGTAATTGTGTGTGGTGTGTGTGTGTGTGTGTGTGTGTGTGTGTGTGTGTGTGTGTGTGAATGTATGGGTAATGTCTGGCTGTCAGTCTCTCTATTTGTGCCCATCTGCATCAGGAGGGAGTGATGATGGTAGAATAAAGTACCCATTTATGAGCATAGCAAAGTATCATTAGGAGTTACATTGTTAGTTTTTCTTTTTTCTTTTTTTTCTTTTTTTTTTAAGACTAGTAGTGTTTGGTTTGCTTAATTTGTCATCATTTTCACTCTTGAGAACTAAGATGACAATGATTCTGCCACAACACTCACTTTTTCCCTTTATAATTTTATGTGTTTACTACTTCTTTTTTTGGGAGTAGAGCATTTAGATAGAGTTTGTCTGTAAAATCCTGATTGTCCTGGAAAAAATTCTGTAGACCAGGCTGGCTTGGAACTCACAAAGATTTACCTGCTTCTGCCTCAGGAGTGCTGGTATTAAAAGTGTGTGCCATCATCCACCAGCAGGCAGCTGTGTTCATTATTTCTTAATACTTTTGTAAAATAAGTATAACAATATTTTTCATTTAAATAATTTTAAATGTAGAGTATACTGAAATTAATCATATTATTGTCCAACTATCACCAATATCCATCTCTACAATGCTTAGAAACTTACAAATTAACTGTAATAAACAACAGCTCCCTAAAATCATAATCATAGGGCCTGACAACCAGCATTCTATAAATCTCTAAATTGGTATGTTTTATGGGTCTTAAGAAATTCATATAAAGTATGTTTTGATATTGCTGGCTTATTTCACTTAACATAATGTTTTCAATATTAAAGATATCAAATTGAAAACTGAATTATGGATGCTACAGTATTATAACTTTGATATCACATATATTATACTGACCAAGGATATCTCTTATTAAATTATCAAATTTCTAACACTATTTCTATGTACCTTTAAATGAATCAAAACATGACACTAATTGTAAGAACTTATTTCTAATAAGGTTCTAAGAGAATGCTCTAAAGCATTTGTGAATTCACAATATTTCTTAAAAGATGTAGATGTAGATGTAAATATAGATATATAGAAAGTTGGATTAATTTGTGTAAAATATAAAGGAACAATAGTTTGGACATGATGCCGTTGACTTAGCTAATTGAATAGAAATAAATGTCACTTTAGGTTTCAAATAAAAGTTTCTCATTATATTGTTCTAATTTTATTACTGGTGCAATTACAAAATATTCATAAATACTTAGGGGAGAAAATTTATTTTAGCTAATAAATCCAGGTTACCTTTCCATCACTGTGGGGAATCCAATGCAGCAAGAGCTGGTCACATCACATCCATAGAGTGGAACAAAAGGATGAATGGATGCATGCTGAGTGATCTGCTGGTTACTCTATCTTACACAATTTAGGCTGCCCTGCCTAGAGGATGGTCCTGCCCACACTGGGCTAGATCATCTGAACTTAACTTAATCAAAGTAATTTAACTTAATTTAAATTAACATCACAATTTAAGTTAATTAGGCCAATCTTCCACAAATATTCCCCATAGGCCAACGCAGTGTAAACAGTCTTTCATGTGAGACTATCTTCTCAGGTTGTTCGAGATTTTATCAATCAGAAAATCTAAAATAAACACCATCAATATTAAATTGCCTTTCTTAATTTAGGATATTCATTGAAAATATTTATGTAAACATAAAATTCTATGAGTTTCTATACATAGTATGTACTAGAAACAAAGAATTGAATATCTAAATATTTATATTATGAATAACTTAGGTAGAAAGAATATTATATTGAATTTCAATGTTCTTTGATTTTGTTTATGATTCATGTTTCCATAATAATTTTTCTACTTTAATTTTAAATCATAACAAATACTGCCAATGAGTGTACTACCATTTACTTGTAAGTTACAAATAGAGACTGTCTATGGTGTGTGTGCGTGTGTAAATATAGACTTACAAACCTAAAAAAATAATGTGTGATATTTTGATTATCCAAATATAGATAATGAATATTTTCTTTTTGCTTTACTTTCATATTGACTTATATCATTTTACATTTCTCATAGTTGAGGGATTGAAGGTATCCAAATTTGACCCTGGCTTTAGAAATGAAATGACAAATGTTATTCCAACTTTCATGAGCTACTTTTTGAAAGGAGTATTTAAAATTATGCAAAAAGGAATGGGGTGTCAATGACACAGGCAATTTTCCTCAAAACTCTTGGAAATTGTTCTTTACATCCTTAAAGAGTACTCACAGGCAGAGAGGTTATCATATACTAGCTTTTCAAGTTGGATTCACAGGTATTTATATTAATGGCCTTGTAGATGTATTGCAAGTGTTAAAAGTGAATTTCTTTCAATTGAATTCATAGCTTATTATGGATAACAGAACAAATGACAGTTAGAGAAATACATGGAATAAACTGACCTTTGGAAATATTAAAATGTAGCCTTTAATTTTACTAGGACTCTCATTTATTGAAGCTAAATTAAATTATATTAAAACTGAGAGCTGCCATTATTTACATTCTCAGTGATTCATTTTTCTCATCATTGTAGCAAATAAGTCACTCATTGTTTAGTGGTCTAAAAGAACTAACTCCATATATTAAATAAAATTATTCTTTTAATATATTGAATTGAATAATAAGTTGGTTTGTTATTCTGGGAGTGGTCATATGAGAATTTTCTGTTTCACTACATTTGCTCTCATTTGAAAATTTCCCTTTATTTATTGAAAATAGATTTTTTTGCATAATATACCCTGATTATAGTTCCTGATTCCTTTACTCTCTTAGTTCCTCCCCACTATCTTTCCCAACCAAATCCACCCCTTTTCTGTTTTTCACTAGGAAACAAACAGCTTTCAAATGAATAATAATAAAAGCAAAATAAAAAGATAAAACAAAAATTGATAGATCAGAATTGGACAAAATAAACAGACAAGGAAAAAAGAGTCCAAGAGAAGGCACACCCACATACAAAAACAACCCATACTAATTTTACACATTCATGAATCTCATAAATAAACTGGAAGCCATAATACATTTAAAGGACTTGCTGCAGACCAGTGCATGCCCTGTGCATGCTGCCCCAGTCTCTGTGAGTTCATGTGAATTTTGATCATGATTATTTAGAGTGCCTTGTCTTCTTGATGTCTTCCATACCCTCAAGCTCTTAAAATATTTCTGGCTCCTCTTCTGTGGGGTTCTCTGGATACTGAGGAGAAGAATTTGATGAATATACCTGGTTTAGTACCGGAGTGTTTTGACCTGTTCCTTAGACTATCTATTCTTACATTTTTGATCGCCCAAGTAGTATCAGGTATGTGTTCTACCTAATGGAGTGAGCTTTAAGTTAAATCAGATATTGGTTGGTTATTTCCATTATCTGTGTGCCACCATTGCAGTGGCACACAGACAAGTCATCATTGTCAATTACAATGTTTGTAGCTGGGTTGGTATTTATATTTCCCCTTTGGCAGTGTACAGAGTACCCTACTGTACCAACGACACTATCACATAGTGGTAAAGAATGTATATAGGCACTAGCTTAACTCTTCCACATTCAGGAACTTTTATAAGTATCATTTTCAGCAATGGGACTGTTATGTTAGTTTGTGGAGAGTAGCCTATGGTCTTGGCAACAGCGCAGATTATTTGTGAATTTCCATGGGACCTCTTTGGCCAACAACTCAATTAGATATACACAGCCTCAGTACTGGAAGTTTTGTTTAGTGAGAAGAGGAAGTTGGTTGGGGTTCTGTCCCCCCACCACACCATATTATTTCACAATTTCATTTAGATAGTCTTCAGTCAGGCCTGACATGAGGTCTAATCTCCATTCCACCTTCACCCTTCAGTCACGTACTCAGGTGGAAAGCATGATGAACAGACCTCAGGCCCTAGAGAGATTTACATACTAATGAGATACCTGAAGGCCAGAGGGTGGAGCCAATTAAGCATTCCTCTCCAGCCCCTCCTCTCTCTTCCCCTCCCTATTTAACTCAGGTCCACCCTGGGTTTTGGGGGGAGCACATCCAGATCCATCCACCATCTGTCATGCCAATAAACTGGTTTTGGAAACCCAAGGACTTTCTCATGTGTTGGGGCCTCGCTGTGAAGAACTGTGGTGAACAGCCAGGCCTAACTTCCAGCTAGAGGAACCCAGGGCATTCTCAGCCAACTACACACAGCATGGCATAAGAGACCCTGCGGTTCCCCGGCAGAGTTTTTATTTCTTTTCCTACATTTGCATGGCATGTACTCATGCCATGGAGTGTGTGTGGAGGTCAGAGAACAATCTCAGGTGTCAGTGCTTGTCCTCGCATGTTGTTTAATAAAGCATCTCACCACTGTTGGCAGTTCCCTGTACCAGGTTAGTTGCCTGAGGTACCTCCAAAAATTTGTTAACCTGTCCTCCACTCTAGCCACAGAAACACCGAGAACACAGATGCACATTTGTAGTGAGCATTCTGAAAATTTGATTTCTTTTTTTTTTCATACTTTTTATTGGATATTATGTTTACATTTCAGATTTTATCCCCTCACCCCATTCCCCCCACCACCCAGAAACCCCCTACTCCATCCCCCCTCCTGCCTCCACAAGGGTGTGCCCCCACCTACCCCCCACTCCCCACTCCCTACCCTCGAATTTCTCCCCGCTCAGTGTTCAGCCTTCATGGGACCAAGGAAAAAATAAAAATATTGTAAGAATATGTTTTTGTATTAATCCCAGGTGTGGGATATGGGGCTGTTGCAGATTGTCCACAGCAGACAACTATGATTTGCATCTTTATATAGCAGAGGGATGTCTTCTCCAGTTGCAGATGGTTTCTGTGGTTTCATGATATTTGAAATTTTAGGTAATTCTTGAAGGGCATATATATATGCATGCTAGGGCCCGAGAGGTGTGGTTGGTTGTTGGTTGGTCAGTTGTTATTGGACACCATTTGTTAAGAACTTATGGGCAAAGAAGAAGGAAGAAAAAAAATAGATACCCGATGGTGAAGATCAAACTTGACCCAAGAAACACGATGCCCTTAATCAATGGGAAGTAGTCTAATAAAAAATATTGTCTTCTTTTCTTTCTATCTTCTTTGTGTCCTATCTAGTGTTTGGACATTGAAAGGGTAGAAAAGGGGGTAGAGAAGAGTGTAACAAAGATGAATCCACAAAGTAGTAAATGCCAGGTACACATACCACTATTCCTGGGTTTACATGAGTTCTGAAAATATAAAATCAAGTCTTTATGCTAAATGGTAAACATTTCTATAACTCATATAGTTTAATTTCCTATATGTAAATTTTATATAGCTGAAATGTTTACACTAATCAGTATTGTCTTATTTATTCTCTAGTGCTTTTTCTCTCAATTGATCTAGAATATTTGTTTGAGTACTGCCATTTACACATTACATACTTATCTGGATTAAATAATAATGTTACAAATGATACATGAAACAGGTGGATGCCCAAATAATGAGTTTAATGCTATGTTCATAGGAATTGTTCTGGCTGAATAAACAAACACATTCTATTGTGTGGCTTTTCAATACATCCAGATTTTCTCTAGTGTTTGAACAGTATTGGTAGTTCATTATTAAAGCAAAGTCACTTATGAAAGGAAAGGTGCCTTTGGGTAAAGCAGTAGACCATGCTGACCACAAACTAATCTACATACCATCTGGGCACATATCCAGGGTAGCCACTAAGCTAAGAAAGAAGTTATCTTCTAAAACTATTGACTGTCCTAATAGTCCTAATAACCAGTCCATTATTTTGTTGGCTAACCAGAACCTCTGTCATCTCTCTTAACTAAAACACTTAGTTCTGAACCTGGCTTTTTTCTTGGCTTTAGAATGAATATCAGCTGAAAACCATCCACTCAGATCTTTTCTCTCAAAGTAAATAGCCAGGATTGGCTATGAGACTATAAGTTTTCAACCCCGTCAGAAATCCAGAATGACTGAGTTAACTGAAATTATGGGAAGTACAAAGCATAGCTTCTAAAACTTAGCCAATTTATAGAAACCACTGAACACCTTAACAGTCCCCATACTTCAGAACGTTGGAGCATCAAATCTTCAGCCTTCTGGCCAAGGATCATCTGACAGACCTTGGTGCTGCAGAATTTTTAAGGGCTTATTACTCTGTCTAGGCAGATATAATCAGCTGACTATTCTGCAAATATGTCCTTTTCTGGACAGTAATTTGTCTGTAGATGATAAGAGGCAATTCTTGCCTTGTGACTGTCTCACCACAACTAGAGTAACTCCAAAGATGTTCAATTTCTTCTTAGAATCCAAGACAGGAAGCTGTCAGGAGCAGATAGGTCTCTAATCAAAATGAAGATTAGTACAGAAATGTTTGTAACGTCAATTCTGTGGACTTCTGACATTTTGAAAACCAACTATCCATGTAAGGTAATCTGAACTGTTGTCTGTTAACTACTCTCAGATATTTCTAAATAAACTATAGAAAACACCCTAAAAATAAACTCAAAGCCATGAATTTGCTATGGTCCCTTAACTAACAGGCTAACCATCTCAAATCAGTTAAAACAAGTTGAAGAAGGACTGGGTATTAGGACTATCTTGTACCTCACTGGTACAAATAGGCATAATTATGCTTTAATTGTATTTTGAGAGAAAAGTTTTATTTTAACAGGAAGGGTGATATGTAGGAGGAGCTAAGGTGGGAGGAGTACGGAGAGGAAGAGAAGGAGTAAGAAGAGGAGAAAAAAAGGAGAGGAGAAGCTAGGAGATGAGAGAGAAAGAGAGAAGGGGGACATGGAGGCAGATGTTCACGTGTCTCCACCAGTCAAAGATAGTTGATATATTTAGGTTGGATATTGGGTTACACTTCCAATTGAGCATTACCAAACTTATAAAGTCTTTGATTAACATTAAAAAAAAACAGTATAAAAGCAAAAAAGAAAAGAGGACATGGGATAGAGGTTTTCTAGGGAGGGGAAATGGGGAAAGGGGATGGCATCTGAAATGTAAATAAAATATCCAATAAAAGTTTAAAAAAAAACTATTGATTGGCAACTCATTCAAAAGTAATTAAGTTTTCAAAATGAAAGAAATTAATGCATAAGAAATGACATCCACTAGTCACCTATGAAATGATCTAAAATAATGTCCCAGGAACCCGATTTCCATTTGGTCTATTTTTGGGTATCAGAGTTAATATTTCCTGAGCACACTGTAAAATCTAACTGTTAGAAAGACAGAAAGAATTCTTGGGTACTTATTTTCCAGCAATTTAAATAGCCATTGCATTTTTTTCTATTTTAAAAGAATGAAGTTTTTGTTATTTCTTAAATTTTTTTCTTGCTGGTATGTGTTTATAAATAAAATACTAATCCTAGCTCATTAAAGCTTAATCATAAAAATGATCTGTTTTAAATAGATGCTGAAGACAGAACACACAGAACTGATGCTCTCTTACAACATACTGAATTCCTAAGAGAATTTCTATAAACAGTTACTTTACTTCTTTAAGCACTGGTTCATCTTATCACTAAAATAAAAGAATTTTAACAAATTTTCCTTTATTTAGTACATTGTTTTAATTCATTTAAAGTAAGTATATAATCTATTTATTTTATGTGCTTATTTATGGAGCTTGCTTCATTTGGATGTCATGCTATCATTCTATAATACAGAATAGGATCATACTATGCATAGATGTAATAAACTCATTGATATAAGCATTCAGTCAACACATCATCAAATATTCAGATTAAATAATATATAATAATATCAAGTATTATTATATATAGTATAATATAAAATATTGTGTATGCCCAGAACTGCTTTTATACTTTCTCATATGGGTTCTGGGGTATTTGTATTTTCATGAACCTTACTCCTGACCCCTAAAATTAATAGCTCTTGTTCCACTCGCTTTCCAGTCAGGTAATCTTGTCCCTGATTACTCAACTTAACTGTCATAGACTGCTTCAACTTTCAAGATACATCAGAAACCAGGATATACTTTCTTACATTTCATTCTCTATCCTAAAACAGGTGAGTTTCTGTTTTCTAAAGCTAAGTTTTCTGCCTCTTATCCTGATTTTTCAGAAATTTATTCCTAGTCTATAGCTCATCTTCTTTAAGGTCGTCCATGTTTGCTTGTCTTCCAGTGTCACAGTCTCTCCTTATCTCTTTACTGTAACTTGTGTCGTCTTCCATCTTCACTTCAAAATGCATGTTCTTATTTAAGATTTATATCCTGTATAACCTTACCTTTTCTTTCCATCTACTTTTAAATAGATGTCCTACAAATATAAACACTTGTTGAAATACAGATTAATAATTTCAAACACTTTTGGAAGACTTCATTTGGAATACACTTCCATTACTTCCAAACCATCTCAGTGTTCTCTCCAAGTATGTCCTCTGTGAGATTTCCATTTAATATGAATATTATCTTCTTTTATAAAGACTTAAACCTCCAGAGTCACTATTGTTTCTATATCCTTCATTTATATATCCCAAATGTTACTAGAACCTGGGTACTTTTCCTTTGAGAATTTATGCATTTTCTTATTTTAAGTTTCTATTTTTTTCAAACTGAGAGAACAGTATTTCTTGAATATTTTATTTGTTTATTTACATTTCAAATGTTATCCCCTTTCCATGTTTCCCCTCTGGAAATCCCTTATCCTATCCTCCTTTCCCCTGTTTCTCTGAGGGTGCTCTCCCACCCATCCACACACTGCCACCTCTTCACCCTTGCATCCCCCTACACTAGGACATCAATCCTTCCCAGGACCAATGGCCTCTCCTCCCATTGATGCCTGACAAGGCCATCCTCTGCTACATATTTGGCTGGAGCCATGGGTCCCTCCATGTATACTCTTTGTTTGCAGTTTCATAACAACCACACTGATTTAAGCCTATGGTTTATTTGTAGAGACTGTATTTAGCATAGGCTTCATCCTGTCTGCTTTACAAACTCAAAGAAGTAACCTCAGGCAGTAACCTAAATCCTAGGTTAGAACAAACAAGTAATTACAGGCAGGAATATAAAACTTAAACTAGAAGAAAGAAGTAGGCTTCAGGCATGAAAATGACTTTGGGCTAGGCAGGGAAGTCCAATAGGTTCAGATATTTTGCTCATCCTAATAAGCCTTTAGAAATAGTGATCACGTGACTTTGTTTGTTGCCCTGTGTGTTCTTTGACTATCTGGGTTTATTGTCTTGCTTGTTCTTGACTATTAGCATCTATTGGATTGCTAGTTCCTCAACCTAGAACTGACCTTAATACTTGAATGTAATTTAAACAATATAAAAGCAAAAAAGGAGGAGGAGGGATGGGATAGGGGATTACTGGGGGTGGAGGTGGGGAAAGGGGATAACATCTGAAATAAATAAATAAAATATCAAATTAAAAAACAAACTCAAGCCATATTAATCATCATTAACATTCATTTTGTGTTATTTTATCTTGGTTAAAATAGTCCATTTTTCTCATAATCTAGAAACACACTTGCAAACCTTAACTTTGAATACAATAACCTTTACTTGGATTCAAAGTTTTTAGGCTAAATCTACCTAACCTTTACAATTGTTTCAACCCCAACAATGTGCTAGAAGCTCATCTCTGTAAAATGAACTGACTTCATAAAACATTTATGCTCAGACCTATATCTATGTTTTTAAAAATACTTCTCTAGCAGTTGGTGACTCTTTTCTTAACAATTTTTTCTAGGTCTTACTTAGCATAAGAGTTTTCTTCTATTTTTACTTTGTGTGTATGTGTATTTTTCCTGGGTGCATATCACTGTTCCACATGTGTAAAATAAGACAGAACATTTTAATTTAAATAACTCCCCCTTTTAAATGAAGGATATGTATTAAACTAAAACAATCCCCTTTCCCAGGTAACTTGTAATTCAACTAGCCAAGTGTGATGTGAACCTCCCCTCCTTTTTTTTCGTCTTTGCTAGTTTAGGAATAGTTTGAAACAAAAACTAGACAACAGCATCTTCGACAAATCATGATGGTAAATCTGGATGGTCACATGTGCAAGGATCCATATTTACCACCCAGCACAAAACCCAAGTCAGAATGGACCAAATATCTAAACATAAACTCAGATACACTAAATCTGATAGAAGAGAAAGTAGGGAATATCCTTGAACTCATAGGCATAGGAAACGTCTCTCTGAAGAGAACAGTGTTAGAATAAGCATGAAGATCAGCAATTGCTACATAGAACTTCATGAAAAAAAATGTTTCTGCAAGGCAGAGGACATTATTAGTCAGACAAGGCAGCAGCCTATATGATAGAAAAAGATTTTTACCAACACCATACCCAGTAGAGGAATAATATCCAAAGTATATAAAGAGCTCAAGAAACTAGGTATCCAAAACTTAAATAACACTATTAAAACTGTGGTACAGATTTAGACAAAGAATTCACAAACCAGGAAACTCAAATGGCTGAGAAACACTTAAAGAAATGTTAAACATCTTTAGCCATCAACGAAATAAATATCAAAACTACTTTGAGGTTTCATTTTATGTCTGTTAAAATGATTTAGATAAACAAAACTAGTAACAGCTCATTCTAATGAGGAGATGGAGTAAGAGGAACACTCATCCATTGTTGGTAGGAGTGCAAACTTTTACAGCCATTCATTCTGGAATCGATGTGGTGGTTCCTCAGGAAAATAAGCATACATTTAATTCAAGATCCAGGTATACAACTATCAGGTATAAACCCATAAAATCCTTTATCCTACCACAGACACTTGCTCAATCATGTTCATTGCTGATTTATTTATAACAGCCATTAAACATAAAGAATGTAGATGTTCCTCAACAGCGAAGTATATAAAGAAAATGTGATGCATTTACACAATGGACTTTTACTCAGGTGTTTAAAAAAATGACATCACGAAATTGACAAGTAAATGAATGAAACTAGAAAAAAAATCATCCTGAGTGAGGTATCCCACACCCAAAAGACAAATATGGTATGTATTTTCTTATATATATATAGATATTAGCTGTTGTTAATTATGTAGAACCACAGAGGTTCAGTATAAAGTCAGGTGCCTACATAGACCCTTTGCCCAGTGATTCTGTTTTCTTTGGCACAGTAAATATGACACACATACTACTACAAAAGAGACATAAACACCAAAGCAGCCATAAGCATTTGATCTACATGGTATCTTGCCTGTAAGACGTGCTGGGACAATGGTGGCACAAAGCTTGTGGTGAGTAACCAATGACTATCTGATTTGACTTAAGGCCCATTCCATGAAATGGAAACAATACCTAGCCCTGCTTTAGTGACTAAATACCTGAGTCTAGATAGCTCAGATACCTAGGGTTAAATCCAATATTGTTCTAAAAAATAGCAAGGAAATGACTCCTATTGGCATTCTGCTGTACTCACAAATCAGTGCCTTATTCTGCCATCATTAGATCATCAGAGAAGAGTTCTCCTGGACCACATGAGAATAAATACAAAGACTGACAACCAGACATTACATAGAGACTGGGAGACTTTGGAACACTCATTTATCTCCATAAATGAGATATCTCCACAAATACCCTCCTTTGGGCCTAAGGTAACCCATAGAAGAGGAGGCAGAAAAATGTGTAAGAGCCAAAAGGAATATAATACACTAAGAAAACAAAGCTTTCTTAATCAATATGATCAAAGCTTTCTTAATCAATATGAACTAACTGACATGGAAACCGCATATACAGGGCCTGCATGGGTCTGTACTAAGTCCCTTTCATACATATCATGGCTTCCATTGTTTATGTGTGTGTTTATGAAACTTCTGATTGTATAAACAAGTGAGTTTTTTTGTGACTTCTCTTGGACTCCTATTTTTGTAGTTTGTCTAATTCTGTGTTTGTTTTGTCTAATTCTGCTATTTAGTATTTCCTTTATATTATTATATTTTTTATTATTATCTCTTGGAAGTATTTTTGTTTGTCTATTGAGAGCAGAAAAGGAATGGATATGGAAGAAAGGGGATATGGTATGGAGGAATGAGGAGAACTATAGGATGATAAATCATAATCAGGATATATTATGTGAGGAAAAAAAGAATTTATTTTCAATAAAATAAAAAAAACTAATTATACAAAACAAAAGCAGAATCTAGACACTAGCAACTACTGTAGGGAAGATTTCTAAGAAAAGTTTGATCTTAGTCTTAAGCCAGAAGAATGAAAAAATTAGTTATTTGCTTTTTCCTTTTTAAATAGAAATGTATCTTTATGTTTAAGAATAAGTCCACATTTATATTTTACAGGTGCCTTTTAAACTTGCTTCTTTTACTTGTAAAATACATAGTGACATATTTCAGAGACAACTCTCCTAGGGACATGATTTTCTGAGATCTTTTCACAGGTTTCTCATAGAGAGATACAGATGTTGAAGGCCATACAAAATCATTGTGTGGGCTTTGTGATGTCGAACAGGGGTTTTAAATATGCCATAAGGTGCATCCAAAATGACTTGATGGGGGTGGGGTGATGATTCAAAACCCTTCCTGTGCTGTTCATTTTGAGGTGACTGTCAATAAACTTGCTGTACCAACTGATACTTTTTTGTCATTATGTTCTAGGGTAATATATACCTAATTTCTACTTTAAAAATTCAGTAATGAGTCAAGACCAGTTGTTTCTTAGTTTTTTGATGACTAATATATGTAGTGAGCACCTGTCAGGTTACCTGTGGTATGTTCTCCACTTGCTTGGTTTTGAGTCTTACAGTTTACCAGCACAGCTTCAGTAGCAGAGCCTGAAGCTTAGGGGCTGAACATTTCTCAACTGGGAAGCAAACATTTCAGACTCCTTTGTAGTGGTAGCTGCATTAAGGAAATTATATTTTTAATATCAAAAGTCACATGAGAAAATATATTTTTAGGGTCAAGGGAAGGAGGTAGTGTCCTAAAAATAAATTAAATTGAACTCAAGGCAGAGAATTCAGAATAAGACCAGTAAATCTCATAGTCAATTTTTTGGAGACATCCTGAGAAGGGAAGAAAGAACTGGAGGTTTTTGACCATGTGAACTTTTAGTGACTTTGTCCTATATAATAGTCATTTTGCTACACTGCCCAGGCATGGAATTGGAGCCTTCAGACTGTGAAGGATTGTATTGGTCTGTACCTCTTTCTACCAGGCAAAGTTCATCTAGGATTTTGAATATTAACCTTCATCTGTCTATAATATCTTATATCTTCATATGTCTATAATAATTCCTAAAAATATATTTATAGGTATCCTCATAATGTGTCAACAATATTCTTAAAAATTCCATCGGTAGCTACTTCTATATGAAGACAACTAAAAGATCTCCATCATTTTATACTTTGGATGATATTGTTTAGTTAAAGATTTAAAGCTCCTAGCTCTGGATTCTATGCTGTATGGCATGGAAATTAATATTTAGACATCCATTTTTTCCAAGTACTTACAACAGTAATCTACAATAGTTTTAAACCATAGCAATACACTTAGCTCACTTAGTGTGGAAGTTTCCAGTGTTAGGCAACTTCAGGGTACACTGTGCTATAACTTCAGTCTTCCCTGTGGGCTACCTTCATTCTCCCTTCTACCTTCATTCTCATTTACACTTAAGAGAGCTACATTTCTTCTGGTATCACACAACCTCATCATACAGAAAGAAGAAGAAGATGGTAAGAAGAGAGGTATGCTTTCCTTGTTTGACTTTTTTTCTCATGAAGTAGATTCCTTTCTCAAATTGTTATGTTGTACTCACTGACCTCTGTCATCTTTGTGAAAGTTTGGTTATGTTTTAGTTACTAGTTGTCACAATGCTACTATAAATAAAATGCACAGATCTGATTTTTATATAGATTCAATACTTCAATCAAATAGAAAAAATGGATATTAACCTAACAATTTCTGCCAGGATGGACGAGACTGAAATTTCTGCTCTAAGCATCTTTAATGTTCCCCCTTCTTTTCATTTCATGTAACATCAAATTCATTTGTGGATGAGCAGTTTAAATCTCAGGTGTCCTGACCCAGAGCATACTAATTTTTGTGGTGGGTTACATGTGAGGCACTTGGTGGGAATTATAGTTGCTATCATTTATGTGAAAGGCTATTAATTATGCTGTACTGTCACTTCAATTGTTTTATTACTTTGAGTTATTGTAAAAATTTCTAAGTGATGACTTAGTACCTCTAAGCTGCATTATATCTGTATGAGCATTCAGTAAATGATATGAAATAGGACATGTTTTATATATCCAAATAATGAGTATATATCATAAATTTCAAAATAGTGATTACTTGTGAAGAACTCTATTCAGATGATGATCTTTCAAAGAATTTAAAACATTACTGGTATTCTTTTAAGCAGCAGCCATTTCCTCAGTGGTGTATTATTTAGCCACATGACAGCATGACCAGGGGAAATACTTATAAACATAAAAATATGTACATAGTAAATTACTTTTATACCTCAAATTCACATATTCAACTGATTTAATCACACAACAATGCAAGGTATAGGAATATTTATGTTACTTCAAGTGAATAATTCTTTTAATTCCTGTCAATTTATATTGAGCATGATTTCAAATAATCTGAATGAATGTGAAACAATGCTATAGTGGAACAGTTCTGTATGTACATGCTGTAAGGAGAAGGGAAAGCATCCGTGCATTCCAACATTGCACACCCCCTTGATATACTACAGTGAATATAGTAATGAAAAGACACCATTTTCAAACTAATGACTAATTCTCTTAAATGAAGTATCTCACTTATTAAAAATGATATTTTTCTGCAACAGGAGAGAGAAAAACAAATTTATATATCTGTTCATCAAGAGAAAAACAAATTTATATGTCTGTTCATCACCTATAGCAATACTGAATCATGAGACCAGTGCTTTTGTTTGTTGTAGTATAAAGGACCATGAGAAACAAAATACAATTGAACCCCATCAACAATCTGTTAAAGCACAGACAGAGCTTATGTATAGGGTAAGGAACAATGAGGAAGAGATAAATTGCATTAAAAAAGGGAAATAGAATAGATAGTTACGGATAGATGAAGAAGGGTTGGAACTGCTGGATTAAGGAGAAGAGAGCAAAAGAGGGGCTTAAGGGAGGGAATACTGGGAGAGATAGCTAAAATAAAGGGCCATTTGATGGGTATGTGGAAACCTAATACAGGAGAGGCTTTTTAATAATGAACATATATGAAGACTGTAGGAAAAAAAATAAAATCTCGGCCAGGGAACCACGAGGTCTCTCATGCCACATTGTGTGTAGTCGACTGAGAACGCCCTGGGTTCCTCCAGCTGGAAGTTAGACCCGGCTGTTCACCAGGGTTCTTCACAGCATGGTCCTAACACATGAGGAAGTTCTTGGGTTTCCAAAATCGGTTTATTGGCATGACGGATAGTGGACGGATCTGTATGTGCTCCCCCCAAAACCCAGGGCGGACCTGAGTTAAATAGGGAGGGGAAGAGGGGGGAGAGGCTGGGGAGGAATGCTTAATTGGCTCCACCCTCTGGCCTTCAGGTACCTCATTAGTATGTAAATCTCTCTAGGGCCTGGGGGCTGTTCATCACGCCCTCCACCTGTGTACATGATGAAGGCTGAAGGTGGAATGGAGATTAGACCTCATATCAGGCCCGACATGCAAACACAGTCATACATATCACACACACTCCCAAACACACACACACACACACACACACACATTCATACACACTAAAATATTTCAAAAATAAAAAAAAAAAGAATTATGAGATAAAATTATTTGAATCACCAAAAATATAGTGAAACATAGTGTGTTGTAGACATTTTAGAGGCTTATGTGAGCATCTTGTTTCACTAGGATACTACCTAAGCACAGCAGGAAGCTGTAATTTTGAAACAACTTCAGGAGACTGGACTATGGACTGTGGACTCACCCAAGATCTGGAAGATGACTTAGATTGGAGCATCGGTAGCATAATTCCTACTGAAGCCATGGCACCAGATTCAGACCACACACCAGGTAAATGTAGCATCTGTAAGCAAGTCTAGTGGTGTTTATAAATGTTCCTTTAAGATAGAGCTTGGTAAACTAGTGAGATGGCCATCCCTTCTGCTTCAACTACTGAAAGGTTAAATGGACTCAGTGTCACAGTCACAAGGAAATCCATGACTCTTTAAGAACAAAAATAAGTAAGCATGTTAAATAAGGAAACTCTAACTCCTGACAGATCACATTTCTCAATAAAGCTAGGGTGTGTAGAGATAAGACTTTACAAAGAAATAATTTTGAGAAATAATAGTCAATCCTCAAGGAGTGTACCACACACTATATCATACATTTTGGTATAAGGACAGCACAGAGTGACGTGTGAAATATTTTTTAAAAAAATCACTGATCCTTGCTGCAAAGCATTTAAAATTTTTCTTATAACTTAAAACTTTTTTCAAATTACAATTTTCCCTTCTTTTTTCTTCCTCTAAACCCTTCCTTGTAACTTACCTTCTTGTTCTCGCTCCAAAACTATGATTTTCTTTTCTTTAATTTTTTTATTAGGCTATGCATTTTACTTTCATACAAAATGTATGCATTATAGAATTAACAAATAGCCTGACATGAGAATTATTATATGATGGGTTGGCATTTAAATAGTTAAACTGAGCAAAGGAGATGACCTACCATAGTGTAATCTCATGCCAGTTGACAGTCTGAAAAGAACAAAAAGACCAGCTCCTTCAATGAGGTAAGGAATTCTCAGTGGTCTGGCTTTGGACTTCATCAATGCCATAAGCTTTCCTGGGACAGCATGGTGATAGCCCCTTCTAACAATTAGATCTACTACCCTTCTGACTTCAATAGCAAGTTCCGTATAAAATCTATCTCTGTCTTTGTCTCCCTCTTTTCTCTGTGTGTATGTCTATTTGCCTGTCTCTCTTTCCTTATGTATATTAATGTGCATATTTATATAATATATATTTATTTATGAACATATATGAATTTTTATGTTCCTAAAAACATAAATATAATTCTATATGATTTATGTACATGAATAAATATTTATACACACATATGGTTGTGCATGTAAATATATGTGTGTATGAATGTAACCATATTTATATTAATAAATGAATATGCATATTTATTAGCATACTCAAATTATTTGATCTGTTTTTTTGGAAAACCTAAATGTAATATTCTCTTCAAACAATTGATGCATAAGAACAATAAAAAACACAAGATAATACATATAGAAATAAAATGGCATTTTAAAGGACTTGTATGGAACATTATGTGATAGGAAAAAAGAACACATTGCTTTTTTATATATATTTTGTACATAGATTGAACATACATATAATTAATCTTAAAGTTTAATTATAGTATAGGTGTCTGTTACTATTTTGTGTTGTAAAGTAATCTTTACTTTGGAAATTTTTATCTTTTGACTTACAAAGTTCTATTTTATTTTCTTTTTACACTAAATTTTTTTTTTACTATAAAAAATAGAATTAGTGTACACTAGATCATAGGTTGAACAAGTTAGAAAATCAAATACCTCAGATTAGTTATGGGATTTAACACATTAAATATATGACTAAAGATGGATAGTTTAATTCGGTAAAGAAGGGACATGTTTTTTATGACACTGCATATCTGGTCATCTAACCAGAGGGCTATAGATTTCAACCATAGTGCTATATGTAGGCATACATTACAGATAGAATAAATGTTTAAATATAAGAAGAAAATAATAGAGTCCTACAAGAAAACAGAGTGAGCTACATGCAGTGGAGAGGCAGAACTACTTACTAATACACAGAGGAAATTTCTTAAACCAAGTTAGGAAGCCTTCTGGCTGAAGACTTATATAGAAGAGAGCACATAAGGACATATGCATAATGATATATACTTTAGTTCATTTTTATCCAAAAATAAGAAATGACTGAATACCTATCTCATATTATTTATGTAATTTTGCCTATTCATTTATTCAGGTATTAAATAGCAGGAACATATCTAGCTTCTTTTAGTACATCAGGGATTAAATGAGAGCACCTTGTCATAATGGAGCTTATGTTCTAGGAGGAGGGCAAAGACAATATGTAACCATGATTGATAAGGCATACATTTGTTATAAGTTGATAGATAAAATAAAATAAGGCCAGAGCTGGTAGAATTGTGAAGGACATTGGATGATGCATGTCTGGTCAAGGTAGCATCACAGTGCACATAGGCTGGTAAGAAAAGGCCATCAAGGAAATCCTAATAGAAACAAGGCCAAAAGAAGAAGAGTGAGTGAACTAGGTGACTGAGTTAGTACTTTTAATTTTTAATAACTGATTTTCTCAATATTTTATTTTATAAATATTATAGTAACAATAAATATGCTACTTGAAATTTTTTTAATATCAATAAGTGGGATAAAGGATAGTTTTTCCTTTAATCTAGTATATTGATGAGTTCTAGAACAACCTTTGAAAAGCTTGCATTTATACTTTTTTGTATACTATATTCTTTTATTGTTTTATCATGGTTGCTTTCTTGGTTTTATCTTTTTTATTTTTTTTTTTGTACTACATTCTGTTGGTAAATTTTATGTCTTCTTTAATGGATTTTTATATCTACTCCCCTTTCTACCATCATTCCTCCCTAATCTCTTTCAACGACCGTTCTCCCCACCCCCCAATATTAGGTAGGAAAGAAAGAACGTTAAAGAAACAGGGGACTTAGACCTCTTTAGAC
The DNA here is from genome assembly GCA_030674055.1 of Rhabdomys pumilio. Lineage (NCBI taxonomy): Eukaryota > Metazoa > Chordata > Mammalia > Rodentia > Muridae > Rhabdomys > Rhabdomys pumilio. Next base: position 18,101 of record JANHMN010000052.1, on the reverse strand, counting down.
AACTTTCTGCTCATGAGGGGCATCAAGATTTTAGGGCCAAGTCCAATTTTTGTCATAAGAATAATCCAAACTCCAGAAATCTAGCAATAGCAAGCTAGCAATCCAGCAAAATTAACAGCCATAAGCAGCAAAAGCAGGTGCAGCAGCAAGGGAAGAGGAAGCTCCCACAGACCCTCTAGAGGCTCTCCTATTTATATCTTCTCCAGGGTCCTCAGAATTAAACTATGTGCAGCTGGCAAAAATCATGTACCTCCTAGAGCAGAAGACAATTATAGTTAATGGCTGTGGACAAACCAAAGCAGTGCCGTATCCAACAACTAAGATTAAAGCAAAAACATATTTATATTACATAATTGAGTTTTGAAGGAAACCAAACCTCTCACTACAGAGCTCCAGACCTCTATAGAATATACTATGTACCTCAAGTGGGTTCAAAATTTTTTGGCAACCCTTCTGCTCTGCTTCCCAAGATATGGGATGTTTAATCTTTATTGTCAACTTAATTGGATTTAGAATTATCATGCAAACATTTCAAAGTATTTCCAGAATTGTTATCTGAGTAAGGAAGACCCACCCTGAATGTGGAAAATACCATGCCATGGGGGATGGGTACCAGACTGAAAACAGTGAGCTGAGCCCCAGCTCTCAGCCCTGTCACATTCTAGCCACCATTATTTTCCCACTATGATTGACTGTATTCTTTCTTAAACCTTGTGCCAAAGTTATCTATTTCTTAAGTTCCTTTTATCAGGCATTCCTGTCATGGAAATATAAAAACAGACTAATGTACATTATGAACCACCATTTATAGCTACTTCCATTGTTAGTAGTATATTAGGTCTTGTGGTAGTTTAAACAGCTATGGCTCCCATAGACTCATGTATATGAATGCTTAGCCCATTGAGAGTGGCAATATGAGGAGGTGTGGCCTTACTGGAGTAGATATGACCTTGTTGGAAAATGTGTGTCATGGTGGTGGTGGGCTTTGAGGTCTCATATATGTTCAGCCATGATAAAACTCTCAGCTCCACCTCCAGCACCATGTCTACCTGGATGCTACCATGCATTCAACCATGATGATAGCAGACTAAACCTCTCAATCTCTAAGCCAGCTTCAATTTAATATTTTCCTTTAAAAAGTTGCCTTTGTCATGATATCTCATCACAGCAGTAAAACCTAAACTAAGACAGGCCTTAAAAGTATTTTAAGTTGGTTATGGTGGCATATACTAATGATCCCAGTACTCGGGAGGCAGAGGCTGCTGCATCTCCATGAGTTCAAGCTAAGTTGGTCTACACAGAGTTACACAATAGACTGGACTACACAGTGAGATCTTATCTCAAAAGCCAAACAAACATTAAACTAAAACTAAAACCAAAGTCCAAAAGTGTTTTATCAAGTTAATATGATTTACTAGGTATGTTAATTTAAAACTAAAATACACGTTTATTTATATGTTGGGAAATAATTTTAAAACATAATTCTGATGTCATTATCCTGATTTGAGGATGAAGCAGCTCCAAAAATAGGTATTCAGCTGTTTGGATCAGATGGTAATCAGATTTCAGAAGTTGAATACATGTTACTTTTTCTTGAGGCAATGTGAGAAAATGGCGTTGTTCATCTGTCGTGCTATGCTTCAGACAATGCCCTAGACACAGATATGCCTGAGTTCTTTAGACTTACCCACAGGCCCTTCTCTTATCTTAATAAGTAACTGAAAACCTATAGTGGGTTTCTAATGATCTATCATTATCAATGATACAAAATTCTGGTACTCTCAACTGTGAAAAGATAAAAGGCTAATCAATAGATATGACAAATGTCACATCAGAGTTCAAGAACACCCAGATGAGTGACCAGTGATACCTTTTAATGAAATAAGTAAGGGCTATTAATGGAAGTAATTTTTGCCTTTATTGAACTTCAATAGTATGTGTGGGATTCCTTGAGTGTATGGGAGAAAATTTTTCCTGTTTATTTGTATAATTTTATTTTAATTCTGCTATCCACAGACCAAGAAATGTAATTTTTTTGATTGGGTGCTGTATTATCATCTCAGTTAACAAATACTTGAAACAATATATTTTCAGAGTTTTCTTCTCAAAGCAACCTGATAATATCATTTGGATTCAAGAATATAGCTCAGCAAATTAGTTTAGGGATCTCTGAGATAATAGTCTGGCAAATAAATATTAAGGACATTAATTAATTTTGACTCTCTGGTAAATACAAAGTTTTTTAAAGACTAACATATTCAAAGGACCTGTTGCATTTTTTAAAATAAGCATTGCATTGTTGCTGTTAATTAAAGCAATATTTATAGATCTTTTTACTTACTGCATTAGAAACTTCTAAGGACAGGTTCCACATTCATCACAGGCTAATTCATGAACCATTTTAGAGACATTGCTTAACTGTAAAGAGAAACTATGAGCATTAGTCTACATTGTAGTCTACAGAAGAAAAGTATTTAGTCTCAATACATGTTCAGTTTAATAGAAAGAGTGTCATTTGAATGACTGAAAATAATGTAGGCATAACACACAAGGCTTCTTTGTTCCTTTGCTTCATAATTTTGTTGTTTCTTTAATGATATAATTGATCATCTTTATAATTAGGCAGTATGCTCTAGTGGTATAGAAGTTACAACTTCTGTAATTTATACATTCCTTGTGGCATTTGATCACTTGAGAAGTATGCGTACAGGTCATGTGTTACTGGTTCTATGCTCTTTTGTCTTGTTACAGCACTATTTTTTGATAAAGATATTTTTCAAACCTACTTTAATAAGGGTACTTAAATGACTTAACCTCCTTAAAGCCCTCCGCCCACCAGAGGTAGTGGAAACAAAAGGTTAATAGGGCAAAGGAAAATGTGAACCTACTTAGAAGTAGTTCTTTGGGGCAAATCCAATCTGTGTTGTTGGGATATCCACAGTTCAGTTCACATGAATCAGCAATGGTAGTGCAATCCACTCATGAACACCATTCACAAATCATCCACAACAGTTCAATCTAGAAGAAACTGAGAGGCTCTGCCAATCCACCAGACTCTATGGAAGTGGCTAGAAATCACTAGAATACCACAACCAGAACAACACCAGATGATTTCTGGTGTGTTTCTCTTTATGAAGTCACGACAAACAATGATCAGCAATGAGTGACAAGGTGAACCAATACCATACAGGGAAGACCAGCATCATCAAAGACCAGCAACGACACCAGCAAAAAGTAGCAAAGTGAGTCAATATCACACAGCATATTCCATTGTCTATTGAGTTAGACGTATATCCTTTCCAAACATCACATGTTCTGTCAAGCATCTACTCTAGCAAAACATCACAAGCCCATTCTTCAGGTAGCTTCCTGAAAATACCACATATCTGTTCTCCTGCAAAACATCCTGCCACATGTCTGCTACAGCAAAATCATCCTCTCATAAGACAGTTTCCAGACAAATATCACCTAACAAAACTGAGTTTCCAAAGAAACCAGAAATTACTCTTTCAAGAAAGAGTCTCATGTATTCATGATAAGTTTAGAACTCATTACATAACTAAGGATGACAATCACCTTCAAGATACTGGGATTATAATCATATAATATCATGTCTATCTTTGTAGCAATAATTTCAAATATAAAACATTCAATAGATGCAATTTAATTTGTTGTTTTTGGAGTATCATACAGACTGGGGACATAATAACTATACTTTCTGAGAGAGATAAGTACTTTCATTCCTATCCCAGAGATGAAGGAACATGAGTAATACATTTTTTCTATAAGCCTGTATAACAAATTATCAAAGACTGAACAATAAGGCCAGAATATAAAGCTTAATCCAAGTCATTTCCAGGGTATCACCATGCTGTTTCTTGCTTTTATTCTCTTCTACCTTGCTTCCCTTAAACCCATTAATCAAGACCACTTTGCTTTAATTCATTTTAGGCTTTAACCTTTGTTTTCTGAGAAGGCAAAAGAAGACTAATATTTATTTACGTAGGAGTGCTGGCAGACAAGAACATGTAATTTGATGTAGAAAAGCTAATTCCTCCTCATGTAGCATATCATACTTTTCAGTTAATTCTGCTCTATACATGTGCACATATATGTATACACGTATGCACACAAAACATGTCTATATTGTCATTTTGTTTTAAAACCTTTTGTAACTGGACTCAGAAAAAAATTTAAGGGTTCATGAGAAGGAGGAAGGGAAAAACAGAGTGAGGGGTTAAAAGAGGAGAAGGTGATATAGAAGGGAAAAAAAGGGAGGAGGAAGAGATAGAAAATGATGATAGAATTGCCACATGGATGAAGCAGAAACAGTAGAAACCAAAGCCTTAGGAAACTGGGCTTACCGTAGATCATTCACAGAAACATACACAAATATCCTAAAATCAAAGTGAATATCATTGTAAAGTGAATAGAGTTATTCCCACAAATAATTGTTTCTGTGTCTTTAAGTATAGAGATCTCTAGATCTCTGATCTTACTGTATTTAAAGATAGAAACATAGAAAAGCTAATTTGTGTTAAATTAAGTGACAATAATTAGACCCTCCTAGGATTAGGGCTCTTATGAGGAAAAACAATAGAAATGGGCTTTTACAGAGAACAAGGCATGTGAGGGTAGAGATAAAAGCACAAATGAACAATTTTGAACGTGAAGCATCTCAAAAAAATAGCTATTCAGATGTTTGAATCAGATGTTAATTTATTTGAGCCAATGAAAGAGAATCTAGTAGACCCTGGGTATGATGCTTTAATTTTGATCTTCTCACCTTCAGGATTGTGAGAACATACATTTCTGATGTTAAAGCCACTCAATCAATGATAGTTGATTATCATTGCCCTAGCAGTCTGACACAAATACCAAGAAAGTTCCAAGGAATTCACTGAAAACATCCAAGAATCTGTAGAAAAGCAGGGAGCATGACTCCACCCTGTGTATGTCCTACAGTAAACATTGTTTTCAATCTACCTAACTGCACATGAAAATTGCTTCTTTTATTAGGTTAATATCAGAAAAGTACTGTACAGAAAACTGAACACCTGCCTAAAAAAGAATGAGCTTAAATAATTACTTCCTGGAATAGAGACAAGTGTATGATTGAGGTCACACAAGATCAACACAACAGACTTCCAAGGGAAATAAAGATAACTTTGCCAAGAATAATAAGTTAGTACATGGTAGTTTGCCTAAAAGTCTACCTTTATAAAATAAATATCCCAACTTCTATGTACTGAAGCATAGAAAAATTAATACCAAGCATTGATATTTTTAAAAACTAACAGTGTTTTAAAAGATAATAAGTGCTATTTGGATCAAAAGACAATATACATGTACATGTGGTATATAAAAATAACATTATTTAGCATTTAAAATAAGTCTTCATTTGCAAGAACATGGACTAACCCAACTAACATACAGGACATAAAGCAGAGATAGGACATGACATATTATCACTTGGATGCACAATCTGAAAGGACAAAGAATAAGAAAAGAAATACTTAGAAACATCCTAGAAGAATAATCTGTAGTAGTGGAATTGGAGATGGGGCAAGAAAGACCAAAGTGCACATATTAAATTTTCACACGATAAATAAATTGAAAATTTTTATAAGCAAATGGCAGCTGCAGTTTAATATTGTAGTTTTCAGAGGATTTTTTACAAGGATAAAAGACCATATATATTTTTATAAAGCAAACACAAAAGGTGTTTAAAATAAGATATACTTTAATTTTCTTGAGTATAGTAAACTTTTCACTATATAAATATGCATATCAAGTTTTTTAAGTGTTATATTATATAAAACTTTAAAAGTAAGGGCCAAATCTATGAATAATAGGAACACAGGAAGAAGGATACAGGTCAAAGTCATAGAAAACGTTGTCAACAAAATCAAAGGAGAAAATGTTCACCATCCTAAAGAAGACAATGGCTATCACATTACAAGAATCATACAGAATACCAAATGGAGTGGATGAGAAAAGAATTCACTACATCACATAATAATCAAAACACTAAGTACACAGTGCAAAGAAAGAATGTTAAAATTTTAAAGTAAAAAGTTCACATGAGTTCACCCTAATGGTTGGACCTCTGCATTGGTCAGTTGCTGGCAGGACCTCCCCAGGAACTGCCACACTTGGTTCTTGTCTGCAAGCTCCTCTTGACCACAGCAACAGTGTTGGGTTTGGTGGCTGCAGACTTGATGTATCCTCAGGTGAGGCTGTTCTACAGTTGGCCCTATCTTCAGTCTCTATTCCATCATTTATCTCTGTTCATCCTTTGGACAGAAACATTTCTGGGCTAAAAGAACTTCGAGATGAGTAGCTCTATCCCTCGAACCAACCCGGGGAGGTGCTTATCTACTGGAGGTGGTCTCCACAGGTTAGTAGAGGTGGATTGCAACCTCATTGGAAGAACACAAGAACTGTCTGACCACACAGTTCTCCCAGAGACTAGACCACCAACCAAGGAGTATACAGAAAGGGATCTTTGCCTTCAGATAAATATGTAGCAGAATATGGCCTTGCCTGACAGCAAGGAGAGGGCAGGCCCTTGGTACTGAGGAGTTTTGATGCCCCCAGAGTAAAGGAATGCTGGAATGGTGGGGTGGGAGAGTGTGGGTGGGTGGAGAAGCACTCTCATAAAGGCAGGGATGGGGGAGGGCAGATGTGGGATTGTGGGTGATGTAGGGGTAACCAGGAAGTGGGATATTGTGGGATGTGGGGTGGTTAGAGGGGGTAACTGGGAACTGGGATATCATTTGAGATGTAAATGAATGGAATGATTAATAAGAGTTTAAAATACATACATACATACATACATACATACATACATACATACATACATA
>JANHMN010000052.1:0-11225 GCA_030674055.1 Rhabdomys pumilio | reverse complement strand
ATACATACATACATACATACATACATACATACATACATACATACATACATAAAAGGTCCACATGACATAAAAGGGCAGATTTATTAATATAACTCCTAATTTTCAATAGAGGCTCTCTAAAAGCCAGAAAGGTCTGGCAGTTGTTGTACAAACACTAAGTGACAACAAATGCCAACCCAGACTACTAACCCAGAAAAACTTTCAGTCACAGCGGATGGAGAAAGAAATTCCATGATAAAAATCAAATTTAGGCAAGCAGTCTTTATCTACAAATCCAGCCCTACAGAAGGCACAAAGAGCAAAACTTCAGTCTTGAGAGGGTAGCCATGCCCAAGGAAACACAAAGAATCAGTAATAATAGATCATCACATCAAAAGACGAGAGAAACAAAATAGCAACAACAACAAAAACCACACAATCACAACAAAATAACGAGAATTAACAAACACTATTCATTGATAATTCTCAATATCAAAGGTCCTGATTCCCCAATAAAAAGGCATAGTGTAGCAGAATATATGTGAAGGCAGGATCCAGCCTTCTGCTACATCCAAGAAAGATACTTTTACTTCAAGGATAGACATCACCTCAGGGTAAAAGAAGGGAAAAAGACATCTGAAACAAAAAGAAATAAGAAGCAATCTGGTGCAGTGATTTTAATATCTGACAAAATAGGCTTCAAAAAGAAATTAGTCAGAAAAGAGATGAAATGTCAGTAATTAATCATTAAAGAAAAAATCGACAAAGAGAATATTGCAATTCTCAAAATTTATGCACCAAATGCAAATGTACTCAAGTTTATAAAAGAAACACTACTACAGATTAAATAACATATTAGTCATCACACAATGATAGTAGGAGACATTATTTCTAATTTTTGCCAACAGATAGGTATTCTAAACAAAAGCTCAGGAGTTAACTAATACTATAAACCAAATGGACCTAAAAGATATTTACAGAACATTTCTAGTAAATACAAAAGAATAGACCTTCTTCTACTACATCATGCAGCTTTATCCAAATATGATATATATCCACATATCCAAATATCCACAAAGAAGGCCTCAACAGGTACAGAAATATTAAAATAACAAACTGAATCCTATCTAGCCACCATGGATTAAAATTGACTACCAACAACAGAATCAACAGAAAGCTTAGCAACACATAGAAACCTAACTCAATCCTAAATGAAAAAAATGGGTCAAGACAAATATTAGAAATGAAATTAAAACCTCCTAGTACTGAATTTAAATGAAAGTTCAACATATCAAAACTTATTTAACACAACAAAAGCATTTTAAAGAAGTGAGGTCATAGCACTAAATGTCATGATAAATTGGAGCGCTCTCTTAGTAATTTAACAGCATACATAAATGCTTTAGAACAAAAGAATAAATCTTACCCAAAAGGAGCAGATGCCAAGAAGTAGCCATACCCAGAGTTGAAATTAATAAGATAGAAACAAATAAAAAATAATACAAAGAATCAATGAAATAAAGTTAGATTTTTGATAAAAATCAATAAGATTGACAAACTTTTAGTCTAATTACTGAAAAGACAGAGAAGATTCAAATTAACTAAAAGGTAGAGAAATTAACAAAATTAGAGAGTAACGGGGAGAGATAGCATCATGACAACATACTTTAAAAACCCATACTTCACCAAATTGGAAAATCTAAAAGAGAAAAAAACCTAGATGTCTACCAGTGGATGAATTGATAAAGAAAATGTGGTACATTTGTACAATGGAATATTGCTCAGTTGTTAAAAATGTGAAATTTTCAGAAAAATGGATGAAACTAGAAAAAAAATTATCCTGAGTGAGGTAACACAGATCAAGAAAGACTAATATGATGTGCATTTAAGTATTTGTGGATATTAGCTCTTAAATTGTTGATAATGAAAATACCATTTAGATAACCACAGAGATTACATAGAGAGTAAGGGACTGGGATGAGAGATGACTCTTCCCAGGAAGAGAAATTAAAACAGAGATCTATAGATAGACAGGGTGGAGGGGGTAGAATGGAAGGACCAAACAAGCAGTTTGGAAGAGAAGATCGAGTGAAGCAGTATGAAGAATAACAAATAAAACTAAGGGCCATTTGATGGATCATGTGTAAGCCTAATCCAGTAGGAGCTTCCTATAACATGTTCATGTATGAAGGTTGTCTAAATGAAATTGCCAAATAATGAGTGACACAGAGCCCCAACTGGAGATCTCTCATCACCAAATGAAACTTCTAGTGCCAGAAATTGGTCACGTTTACATAGAGTTATTTGTCAAAGGATTTCATGGGAACCTCCAAACAACCCAGCCTGTTGCCAGAGCTGTTGGTGACTCTCCACAAACTGATGGCAAGGCCTGTTCATATAGGCAGTATGCACACAACACACTGAACCCAGAAACGCTGAAATGGTCCTTACCTAGAGTCATCACCCTTGTGTACTAGTATTTACTGTACTGAAAGGTATTTTGCACACTACCAAGGAGAAAGGTAAACACCAACCCAGCTATAAATGCTGTGATCTACAATTATAATCTGACTAAAAGATATGCTAATACAAGAAAAGTGGCACAACGCTTGTGGGAATAACCAACCAATATCCAGTTTGATTTAAAGTCTATATCATGAGATGGGACTCAGATTCAAAGTAGCCTGAATGCCCAAGATCTAAGACTAGAAAGGCCAGTGACATAGGGGATACTACTAGTCTGCTAAAGGAACATGCCATACACCTATGGACTTTAGGCAATGATGCCTAATGCATTCTTCTGTCTTCATAGATAAGTACCTTGCATTTTTTAGTACAAAAACGGAATAACCCTTGTTGGCAGAATGAATTTTCCTTATCAAAATTTTAGTTGTGTCACTAGTAGTAATATTCTGAACCCTCTTACACTGACAGGACTTTGCCTTCTTATATAATTGGGCTGGGTTTTATTGCAAATCACCATACATGAATTTCTCACCTGTGACTGGTTTGGCCCGTCCATCACAGGTCACAGTCTTGGTCTCTTTTGAATGTTTTCTTTTATTAACTTAGATAACACCTTTCCATAATTTGTCTGAGATCATGGTAAATGATCTCATTTAGCTCCATATGAATGTACCTCAAATAACTTTAGGAGATTAGTTATTTCCATGTAAGTTTTAGAGCTACTCATGTCTTTAAACTATTCTAGGAAGACTTTCTTTGCAGTTAGCAGAATTGCTATTTCATTTTCTCTCATTGACAATATTTGTATCCAATATATTCCATTATATATAATTGGATTTATATACATCATCTATACCAATATATATGGATTATCTACATTAAAACACTACAGTGTTTTTCCTCATTTCCTCCTATTTGTATTTTGTTATTTTCCTGCTTTCTGATTTTCTTACTTTTATTTCACCGAAACATGTAAAAATTAGGAAGAAAGACTATGCATAATATAATAAAATATGTAAGAAAGGAAAGACTACTTATTGAATACTAAGTGTTTTTGTCTTGATTAAAACTAAAACAAGAATTACTGAGTTAGCGAGATGACTCAGCACACAAAGGTGCTTACTGCCAAGCATGACAATCTTAGTTCATTCCAGACCTCACATAGGAAAATGGACGAATTGATTCCGAAAACTTGTCCTCTAATAATCGTATGCATGCTGTGGCACAGGGATCCCTACATGAATACACAAAGACAAGTGTGAACACACATATACAGAGACACACAGACACACAGACACACACACACACAAACAAACAATATGGTGACTTTAGACAGGACTGTTGTGTCTGTCAAACTAGAACATGCCAAAAACTAATATACCTCTAGAGGTTCAGAGTATAACTCTAAGCCATGGTTAAATCATGTTCTCTTGCTTTAATCCTCATGGAAATCTTAAGGGTTTAAAGGGGTAATTAGTGAATGTATAGAAAGGGTTATTAACCCATCCTATCACAACACAGGGGTTCTGCTTGACGCTTGCACTGAGAACCACATTTGAAGAAGCAGTCTGTACATCTGACCACAGCACAATATATCTTCATATAACTTTTTCAGCATTTAGTGAAGTCCCATCTGCCCTGCGATAATGATTGGTTTTCACTAGGGGTTTTTTCTTTAAATAAGTCTGCAAGGTAAAGGACTTTACATTCTAGCTCCCGTGAGGAGTTGAGAGGCCTGATTTTATGTACCATCCTCTACCCATTGAACTACCTAGCCTTTCCCGTCTATATCACTATGCTGTTTTATACTCACACTAATCCTGCATAATCTCTCTATATACTTAGTATTAGCACTCACCAAGGGGTAATTGTTATACAACATAGTAGGGATAGAGACTGTCCAAATATTACAAAGTTATAAATATAAAGATTTGGATTTAAATTTTGGTTGTATGGCTCAGTATCTAGTACTATTTTAATTGTAGGATTCTTTGCTGTGTGCCTCACACATTGCTTATTAGTTCTTAGCAATATCTCTGGTAAAAGTGGGAGACATAAGACATGCTCACAGTAGCTATCTAATCAGTAATGCATGGTTTATGAACCCATTCCCAATTCTAGAATCAGTTTGTATCTCTTCTCTAAATTTCCCAGGAGAATAACACTAATTTGCGACTGTGTTCTAAGCACTTTGCCTTTAGTATATCATTTAATTTTTTTCCACAACCCCCATGAGAGAAAAGTACCTATGGTAATTATCTCTTATTGCTTCTGAGTCTTAGAGAATTTAAATGGAGCTGTTCAGAACTAAACACCCAGTGAATGGTAAAGTCGTAATTTAAATCAGATCTGTCATTTTAGGGCCAATGAATAAGTGGTCAATCCTCCTCAAAGTGTCTGCTGACTCCATAGTCAGAACAAGAACCTGGTATCATGTTCAGATTAAAAGAGAACAGTATGGTTATTCCCACTTGTTCTCCATGCTCTTTCAGGGACAAGCTATCTGAAATCTAAATGAAGTTCAGCTTTTTTTTTTTTTACAAGCTTCTAGCTATTATTTACATAAAGAAATGGATTTCCATTTATTTTAGTAGTGTTTCCTTCTTGTATGACTACAGCACAGCTTTCTTTGTATTGTCAAGCTGGGAAATAAGATCAAATTACAGAAATTCTATTAGGTTAATTCACCCTTCCCAAGACATATTGATAAATAAATGGCACATACATGGGTCCTTCCATATGAGGAATAGGAACTCAGAATCCTGCTTCTGCTTAAATTTGTTGCAAATGCCAGCCAATACCATTTGTCTATCATCATCATGTGACTGGGCTATCCTTAATAAATCAGTAACTTTAGAAATGCGATGAATCTACCTTTGATTAGCATGCCAATATGGGAAGCCTTGTTATCATAGCTGATTAAAACATGCCATAATGGAAATTTTCTAGAACCAAATATAGTACCAGTTAGCATTAAAAAGAAGCAAGGAAAAGTGTGGAGCATAAGTGACTCAGTGGTCTGTTGTGGGTGGGTCATCTTGTATCAATCTTCCCTTGCCCATTATTGAGATAAAATACTTCTTTTCTGTTGAAAAGAGAATTTTATCTCAATAATTATTCTCAGAAAAATAATTTAGGAATAAAGCTATACTTTGGGAAAATTAGAAATAAGGAGATACCAGGATTTAGTCACTGTAATACTCATAAACAATTGCAAATAAGAATGGCAGCCACTCTTTTCTATCTATATCAGATTTCACTTCCAAGATGTTTTGTTTAAGACTTCTGTTTTGGCAGTTTTGATGAACTTTTTGTGCCTCGAATGTGTTCCAAATGTGCCCTTGAAATATTGCAGAATCAAGTTACAGCAAGCTCAGAAATCTGGGAGGATAATGGAAGTACAAAAAGAGAATGAGGCATTTCAACTGATGGTCACTATGTACTCTTCCACTTTAGAGTAAGAGACAGGCAAAAATTACACGGAGTGTAGAGGCAGAGGTCTTATTGTGAAGCAGGGAGAATTCTTTTTGAAGGAGAGGTATATATATTGAAAACCATTTTTAAAAGTCATTAAGCAGCTTTGTTTTATAAGAAGAAGAAAAAGAGGAAAATTGCCTCAAATTTAAACCAAAGAGTGAATTCAGAACATTTAATGTGGGAAATTGTCTCTTATGATTTGACCAGGGAGTAAATGAGCATAATTTTTTAAATGGCAGAAGACTCATGAAAATAGAGATTCCTTTATGAGTATTAACTATCCTTTTAAAAAAGAAATGTCAAATTATTATAGTTTAATGCAATAATTCAATGAAATATTTTTTAAATATAAGACAGTGCATTCTCATATCTAAAAGATAATTTAAGCTTTATATCTTTTGCTCATACAATAATGGCTTTGAAATGTGAAGCATGTAATATATTGGCATATGCATACATATAATACATTATTTCATATATATATGAATATATATATTGCTTCCTCTGCAATGGGAAATTATCATTGTCACTTGAATGAAGACAATTCAGGGTTGAACGCATACTACTTATATATGACTTTAAGTGGTCACCAATTTCCAAAACTATTCAATTGCTCATATAATTGTTAAAATTAGAGTTGAGTATTACTGCAAGTGCTGTCTCTGTTCTTGATAATAGCTAATTAGCTTTCAAACATAAGAATCTTTACAAATATAATCTCAAAAGCTTGAAATTATAAAGCAGAAATAAAGTCCTGAACTGAGAATGTTCAGAAATTATGTAGGAAGAATAAGGAGTATTTAGAAACACTTTCTGAAAAGCAACTTTTAAAATGTTGCACCCTGGCCAAACTTAATTGAACTATGACAGATTGTATAAGATCAGCTGAGAATCTTGAGATCTGATATATAAGTAGTAAGAAGATTTTAAGATGACAGATAGAAGATGCTGGACAGCTCTAAGTCAAATAATCAAAGCATTTTGCTTTTGAAACTACATCACCCTGGATGCTATTGATCATTCCACACAGCGTTATGTAAGTAATGGGCATAAACTAGTTTAATGATTTCCCATTAAATTCTAAATATGTCCTGGCAGTTGAAGCGTTAGTGCTTTTTTCCCCCTGTAACAAAGTTTTAACTGTTTAGTGTGTCTGCACAGACCCACTACCAAGAATTTTTCTAGTTCTTTTTGCAACAGGTAGTGGTTGATTCAAAGACTGATAAGTGGGTAAGCGTGAAGCATGAGTGACTCCGTGGTCTGTTGTGGGTGGGTCATCTGTACCAATCTCTCCTTGTCCATAATTTAGAACATTTTGTAGACTGTTTCTAGAACACTGTAAGAACTGGGTAGGTGTGAGGGAGAATGGTAAAATGCTGACTTCTGAACTTAACATGGCTTCTGTACACAACACCTCACCACAGCTGTGGTTACCTGCTTAAGATGACTAGAAGAAGCCTGTCAGAATTATAACATGAATACAACAGGGAATTCATAGTTTCCAAAGCCTCATTGGCAGTTGGCAGCTGCTGAGAGAGGGCATACTCTTTGGAAACACAGCTGCCAGTAAGTTGTCCATGCCCCCCTGAATAGCCCTACACCTAGGTTCTTCTATATATAGGGTGCAGAATAAATACACTGAAATGTAATACATTCAATCAGAGTTCAATTTCTATCTATAAACTTGATTACATTTGCATCAATGAATGCAATTGCTGCTTTTCCTATGGCTCTAAATATTTGACTTTCAATGTCAAGTTAGAAGTTAGTATAGAAAAAGCTTGAGATTGAAATATACTCATTTGCGTTTTGCATGTTATAATATTTAGGAGCTAAATGATAAAATCTAGAATTGCATTTTCTAACTATATTAACTAGCTATTTCTTCACATCAAGGTTACAACCAGTAGTTTTAATGTGGTTAACATACACTGAAATCCCCTTGTATGTAAAAGTCAAGATAAAAGACATAGTATGTGTTCCTATTTGATTTAAGGTAGCATGGAATATTCTCAAAGTATATTATTAAAGAACAAGCCACTGTCTTTTTGTAGAAACTATAGGGGAAAGTCCAAGTATATTTTGGCTGTATGAGTCACATAAAACTTCTGATTTCCAAATGATAAAATAAAATATCGTTGAATAAAATGTATACTCTAAAAGTATTTACTTGTGACTCAAACAAATTCTGCTTATTTTTCCTAATCCAGTGGCACATACCAACCACTTTGGGGGACTTTAGGAAGTCAACTTTTATGTTATTTCAATTCCTGTTATTTATTTATCTTGTGAAAACTACATGATGATGATTCTTGGGTCACATCCTTTAGCTATTTTTTTGTTTTGTTTTTCTGTTTTGTTTTGATTTCTTTTAGGTGGTAGTATTATACTTTTAGTTTTTAATTTGTTAGTGGTGGTCATGTATTGTTTCTGCTAAATTTGTTCCCTGATAATTTCATATTTGCATATAATGCATTCTGGTTACTCTCACCATTGTCCCAGCCTCTCCTATTTCTTTCTGAATGCCTAAAAGCATTAGCCACTCTTCCTCTACAAATTTATTTTTTGTTTCCCATCCTTCTATTTTGTCTTATGACCCACTATATTTAATGGGTTTGGGTTTTTGAGACATTGCAGCCTCAAAATTGTTATAACCCTTCTGCTTCAATCTTCCAAGGCTAAAATAACAGATGCATTCAACCCAGCCTTGCTATGTATTTTTCTTGATGGATATATTCAAGTATACTAAGTGAAAGAGGAAGGCTTTAGTAAGGAACGCTTAAGTACAGATGTAAGGTATTTCTATCTTTTACCCAGCACGTCAGGAGATTTGAAAAAACCTGCTCATTCTTTTAACAATAAACAAGCTGTGCAGCTGAAAAGCATTAGCTTTTTATGGCTTTACTAGACAGCCAAGAACACAGGAACTGCCACTGTTTCTGTGAGAAACAAACAGATGGGCATACGGTCACAAAAGCTAGAAGAGAAAACTTTGGGTAACAACCTCTGTGGAACCTGGGTAGGACATCTCAGCTGTGATTTTCCAGGTTCAATATAGAAAATGTTAGGAGATGAAATTCAGAGAAGACAGTAGGGAAACATCTTCTCTGAAATCCTCATCAGGTTTCCACATAGAAGACTAATAAGAGCCTTCACTAGGGGAAAGGGAAGAGGAATATAGTCATGGAAGCATCCATAAACTCTATTTCACTAAGAGTGTACTGACATAAGGGAAGAGAAATATTCCACAATGTGAAAATGTTGGGTTGATGTAAATGAGAGCATACTGTTGGAAAATATTTATTTCTGTGACCCATGAAGTGCTATGCACATATTTGAAGGATGCTTGAGTTAGCTGTAATAAAATTTTCAAGTTCAAGGTCACCTACTAGGAAAGATGCTTTTTAAGTTATGCAACTAGTATACAGAGAAGATGAAAATTTAATTATATAAAATTATTAATTAGCTTCAGAGTAGAGAAAGTGGATGAAAAGTAAAACAGACACAAAACTTAATGAGTACCAAAATGGTAAAAGTTATTATAGATATTAAACCAGTTCTGTCAGTAGTTCAGCTATAACAATAAAGATTAATAGTACAAATTCAACAATTAAAATACGTCCACTGTCAGTGTGGAATAAGACCAAAATACTATCTTTCTGACTCTATATTTACTCTGAAGACAGAGAAATCAAAAATAAGGCATGGACACTCATCAAAAGAACATGACAGCTAAGAAAAACATTCTGAAGCAAGGAGTATTATTGAGGATAAAGACGATGATAATAAATAGGCCAATCCTCCAAGAAAAAAAAATCTCTAACATATAAGAATTTAATGCCAGAGATTCATAGTTTTTCAAGCAAACTCTGATAGAAATTTAAAGAGAAATAATGACTCTGTTACCACAGTTGGAGAATCAAACTTGCTTAGCAATGGAAAGATCCAGTAGAAAGAATATTGGAGAGACTTCAGGTCCAGGTGATTGAATATTCTGACCAGAACAGATATTCATCATATTCAATCACCTGGACCTGAAGTCATCTACAGAGGACTTCATCGAAGAGTGTCAGGGTGACTGTAGTCTCAAATAGCACAGAAACATAACAGGAGAAACATGTAATTGGCCATGAAACATAACAATCTAAAGAATTGGATTCCATATACACTCTGCTTTCTACAATCTTCCTTTGGGAGAATGGTTACTTCACATGAAATCAAAAGTATTATCTGCTTTCTTTACATGTTTGCCTAGCTTGAGAAGAACCCCATTTCTGTTGGTGATTAAAATTCACAACTTTTAATTCTTTCCCTAATTCTTCATATTTTTCTCTATAATGTAACATGAATGCGATCACAAAACTTTTAATTACATACAGATTCAATAACAGCTTCTAAATAGCTCATGAGTCAAGAAAGTTAAATTAACATCTTGACATATTTTAATTCAACACAGAATAGAAATCAAAATATTTATATTTCATTGAATACATTGGTTATAAGAAAGTTTGAACGTTTGAAGAAAAGATAGCAAAAAGACTAATCTAAAACAAATTAAAGCTGTTTAAAACCAAAAGAAGAAAATGAAAGTGTTGAATATGAGTAAATATTAGTGAAATATATGTAATAAATAAAATAAATAAAACTACTCACAGCCAATCATCAGGCTGAGCCAGGGGACCCCAATGGAAGAGTTAAGAGAAGGACTGAAGGAGCTGAAGGGTATTGCAACACCATAGGACAAACAATATCAACTAATCAAACCACAGAGAAGTTCCCAGGGACTAAGCCACCAACCAAAGAAGAATATACATAGAGTG
Organism: Rhabdomys pumilio; assembly: GCA_030674055.1. Classification (NCBI taxonomy): domain Eukaryota; kingdom Metazoa; phylum Chordata; class Mammalia; order Rodentia; family Muridae; genus Rhabdomys; species Rhabdomys pumilio. The sequence goes on along the minus strand of JANHMN010000052.1, from coordinate 483 downwards.
ATCCATGGCTACATATATAACATCAGTGGCATCAATGGGAGGGAAGGCCCTTGGTTCTCTAGAGGACTGATGCTACATCATAGCAGGGGATACTAGAGCTGTGAGGTGGGAGTTGTGTGTAGGTGGAGGAGCACCCTGGTAAAGGCAAAGGGGAGGGAGCATAGGATGAAGAGTTTGGAGAAAGGAAAACCAGGAATGAGAATATCATTTGAAGTGTAAATGAATAAAATGATTAATAAAAACTTAAATAAAACTAAAACACAGTATTTGAAAGAATAAATAAAATAGAAAACACTTTCACCAAGTTACTTGAAATGACTAAAGAAAGCAGGAAGTCCTGCTATCAGAAGTGAAAGAAGGCTACTGATGCTGATCTTTAATAGCAATAAGCCACAAGGAAAACTGTACTAAATAGAAAACAATTTATTAGATTTGTTTGGAACTCTACAAGTAACTTATCTGCTACCCAAGGGAAAAAAAAAA
>JANHMN010000051.1:5596-48855 GCA_030674055.1 Rhabdomys pumilio | reverse complement strand
GGTAGGTAGGAAAATGATAGATAGATAGATAGATAGATAGATAGATAAAATAAGATATGTGGGTTATTAGGTAGGTAGATATGTAGTTAGGTACGTAAGACAAAGATAGATAGATAGATAGATAGATAGATAGATAGATAGATAGATAGATAGACCGATAGGCAGATGATAGATAGATACATAGTTTGATAGAGAGATGACAGACAGACAGATGATAGATACATAGATAGATAGATAGATAGATAGATAGATGATAGATAGATAGATAGATAGATAGATAGATAGATAGATAGATAGAGTGTTATATAAGTAGTTGGATAATCAGCCAGTTATCATGCTGTGGGAGTGAGCACCTGCAGAGAAAGTTTGAAGTCACCTTACGATTTTTTAAAGGGAACCCTCACAAGACATTGGCATGAATTGTTCTAGGAGGAGTTGGTGAGGGAAGGGGATGTGCTGGAGAAATCCTGGTGGGACAAGTGTTAAATGCTCATTGTGGTTTGTGTCTAGGTGCCTGTCATCTTGGGTCCACTTAAATCCATTCAGAGAGCTCTGATTTGCATAGGTGCCTAGTGCCTCCTCAGGTAGATAGTTGAGTGTGTGCTAGGATACAGAAAGAAGGATAAATCATATATTGTATATCATGTATCACATATTTCATCCCGATCACTTTGTCCTGTTACTATTCCTACCCCAGGAAGCCTCCATACATTGTAGGCTAACCTGAGATAAACCGCCCATCCCCAAAACCAAGAGAAACAAACCAGCACCTCCATAGGGTCAAACTATTTTCTTCCCACATGCTCTCACCCCATTCATTCTTGGTATATATAATGTATACAGTATATTTAATGTGCATGGTACATTTAATGTATATTATATTTAATCTGTATGCTATATTTATTATATACAGTGTATTTAATGTATACAGTACATTTAATGAATACAGTATATTTAATGTTTATGGTGTATTTAATGTATATGATGCATTTAATATATATTGTATACTTAATGTACATGGCATATTTAACATACACAGTATATTTAATGTATATAGTATATTCCCTATAAATAAGCAGATTCCCCTGACCTCTCTGTCTCCCCACTCTCCTCTCAGTCACCTTTGTCCTATCACCTGAGTAACCTCATGTGGAACCCTTTCGCCTGACTTTCTGGGTCATGAGATGAGTGTGTCTAGCAACATGGAAGCTGTAAACACAAATGATGTTAGATAATATATGGCATGATATGGTTGGGGTAGTTGGAGGGAACTTGGTTATATATGTATATATATATATATATACATATATTATGTAATATATATATATTACATGTATACTATATTATTATACATATTATATTATATACATTATACTACAGTATATAACATTTAATTTTATATTTTTATTATATTATATTGATATATTGTATTGAAGTACTACATATTAATATTATATTAATGTATATGTCATATTATACTATATTATATATGTATGATATACTATATATAATATAACACAATAGTATTACTATATTACATTATATTAATGAAGATATTACAATACAATACTATATTTGTATAATACACGAAAATATTATATTATGTTATGTATTATATTATATATATTACATTATATATCATACATACTGATATTAATAAATATATATTCTTATCTATAATGTATAATATTGGTGCCATGACTCACTAGCTGCTTGCCTGCTATAGAAGAGTCCTGGTTCTCTTCCTATGTCAACGGTAGATGTCCATCTTTCCAGAATCACCATGTGATGTCATACCTGTGATATCACACTGATGATTTCACACTCATTATGTCATACTTGTAATATTATAGCAATGATTTCACTCCTGTGATGTCATGCTCATGATTTCACAGCTATGATGTCATTCCTGTGATGTCATATTCATGATGTCACACCCATATCATACCTATGATTTGTGACCATGACATACCCATAAAGTCATACATGTGACACCCATGATGTCATATAATTGATGTCATACCCATGAATTTTACCTATGAAATACCCATGATGTCACACCCATATCACACCCATGATGTCATACCTGTTATGTCATAGTTACGATTTATAACTACTTAACACCTGTTATATCACAACTGTCATATCACACACATGATGTCACTTCTGTAATGTCATATCCATGATGTCATATTCATGATGTCATATCTTGATGTCATATTCTTGATGTCATAAACTTGATATCATCTGTGATGTCACACTTGTTATGTCATAACCATTATGTCACAACCCTGAGTTCACACACATGATGTCACATCCATGATGTCATACTTGTGATGTCACACCCCTGATATCACACCCATAATTCATACTCATGAGTCATACCCATGTCATAGTCATGTCATAGCCATAATGTCATAAAATTATTGTCACAATCATGATGCAAAACGCATGATGTGACACCTGTGATGTCATACCCGTGATGTCATACCCATTGTCACACCTGTGATGACATACCCATGATTTGACACCCATGATATCATACGTTTGATATCACATACGTAATGTCACACCTCTGAGGTTATTCACATGGTGTCATAAACATGATGTCAAACCCATGGTGACCTATACATGATATGAAACCCATGATGACCTACACATATCAAACCGATGATGTCACACTCATGATGTCACACCTGTGAATAGTGAAAAGCCTTTCACAAATGACCATGGCATTCATCATCTGGTAAGAGAAGGAACCCTCTTCCCTAGAAAATGTACCTGGAAGTCTATATATTTGTAAGCCAAAAGAAAATAGTAGAAGGTTTATAAGTAGGTAGGATTGTAGGTAGGTAGGTAGGTAGGTAGGTAGGTAGGTAGGTAGGTATGAAGTTAGGAATTTAGGAAGAAAAAAGATAGATAGATAGATACATAGATACATAGATACATAAAGAGATACATAGAGAGATAGAAAGATAGGAGTTGTGTAAGAAGGTAGGTAGGTAGAAATAAGATAGATGAATAGACAGATACATAGATAGATAGATACAGAGTTAGATAGTTACATAGATAGGTGGAGTGCCAGGCAATTGTTGTTATGCTGTGGTAGTGAGCACTTGGAAAAAATGTTTGAAGGCACCTTGAGAATTTCCAATGTGCACCCTCAGAGGACCTTGGCACGAATTTGTCTAGGAAAAGTCGATGAGAGGAGGGAAATTGCTGCAGGTATCCTGGTGGGACAAGTGATAAATGCTCATTGTGGTTTCTGTCTAGGTGCCTGTCATTTTCGATCAACGCTAATCCCTTCAGAGAGCTCTGAGTTGCATAAATACCTAGCCCCTGCACAGATAGGTATGAAGGTGTTTACTCTGATACAGAAAGAAGGATTCATGGTGAAGGTGACTTGGGGAGTATGGAAGAAGGAAGGAAAGTAAAATGTCCCCTAAGGGCTGCCTGGTGGCTGGTGAAGGGCTCGGGTGTTGTGGAGGTGGGGTGATGAATTAGAGAGAGGAGAGAGATTGTGAGGGAGTTGGAATTAGCTCATAATGGTTGCCTTGTTTTCTGGTCAGTTGCCTGGAGATGCTTACTTAGTAGTTCCTTAGAAATGGGGGCCCGAGGCTGAGGCCTGGTTGTCAAGAAGGCAGGTTGGGATGGAATATTCATTTCTTCTTTTAATATACCTTGTCCTCAGCTCAGGGTTCTAAGGTGTCTGCAGGGGAGATTGTGAAAGTGCGTGTGAAGCCCCTCTGGGCATCAAAGGTGGACAGATGACTGGATTACTTTGTCAAAAAGCATTTACTAGAACTCATATTGAGGGGTACCTGAAATATTAACCTGTGTGCTCAGGTAAGTATAACAAGTTTTTCAGGGTGGGTTGCTTTAATTTTATTTTCCACTGAACTCTGGGCTAAGGCCTGAGAAACTGAAGTTCTCAAGGACACACAGAGCACACTACCCATTGCCCTGGGTCCAGTGAAGAGTCTCTGACTGCTATGTGGGAAGCCAGTCTTGGGCCTAGTGCCCCAAGGAGAAGGTTGGTTCCTCACTCCCACATTGTGTGGCCTCTGTTCAACTTCCCCTGTTCCCTAAGCTCTCTGACTTCACCACCAGGCTGTCCTACCAACAGAGGATCATCCTGGGAGGGGCTTCCTTGCTGGGTGCCTTGACCTGGCAACTTGAAAGTGTGTGCCCAGGGACCATGGAGCCTGCATCCCCAAGAAGAGAACTGGCTGTCAGATTTAGGCCACCCCCTGTGGGTGGGATCAGGCAGACAGGAGACAGGAGCTGGATCAATCTCTGGGCAAGACCCAGTCCTAGTGCCCTGCCTGGGCACTTAGTGCAAGGGACTCTTGTTGTTGAGGCTCTGCCCTTAGGTTTAAGATTGACAGAGTGTTTAGATAGGGCTCTCACAGAATTCTTTGCAAGTACTTGCTCATGCCTATTAGTGCTTGCTGCCCTCCTGCTGGATTCTTCAGTGGCTAACAGGTGCCCTGCTGTTGAGGAGTGCCTGTGATGAATGACCCTTCCATCTCCACCATACACAACCACCTGTTCCTCAACACTTATGCACCCACATTCATATTCCTGAACCTTATAGCTAATTTGACACATACTTGTATCTCCTTATGTCCACATAAAAACAATAACCAGTTAATAATGCCTGACATTATACAGTTCTCATCCATACAACTTCACATCCATATGTTTAGGTGGATGGAATCTTGCCATAATATCACCATTTCTTTGATAACATTGTATATCTTTGATGACAGGATATAGATTTATTCAACATCTTGGTGAGATTTTCTCTTTGAACCTAACATTTTTATTTTTCCTTTCTAAGTTTATTAAGCATGATCAAAACAATCACCATGAGAGTTAACCAAGGCCAAAGGCTATGCTTGGATTTCCTGAGACTTCCTTTGTCAATGCAATTAACAAATAAACCTCTTTACTTTCAGATGAGAGCAAAACACAGCACATTCTTCAGGAAAACATTATAAAAAGTATATAAAAAGTTCAAACCACCCTTAGTTCATATATATTCTACTAGCATGGCCCATTATGTTCCACTTAATTCATGTACAAATCCAAAGTCTAAAACTTCACATTGCTTCAAACAAAAGCATGGTCAGGCGTACCAATAAGAATACTTAGGTCTGGGGTACCAACTTCTGTCTCAGATAAAATTTCCATTGTCAAGAAGAGACTCTGTGACCATGGCATCTGTTTTAAAGACAAATAGTTAATTGGGTCTGTCTTACACTTTCAAATGTTTAGTTTATTAACAACATAGCAAGAAAAATGCAACATGCAGGTAGCCATGATGCTGGAGAAGAAGCTGAGAGTTCTGCATTTTCATGAGAAGGCATCCAGGAATAGACTGTCATCCAGCAAAATAGTAGAAGGGTCCTTTTTATACTGGCCGGAGCTCCAAAGACCCCCACTCTAGGAATTCACTTCTTTCAAAACAGTAGTATCTACTCTAACAAGGCCAAACATACTAATATTGTCACTGCTTAGGGCCAATATATTTAAATCATCACAGTTTATTTCCAATATGAATTCTTCATGCATTTAAATATGATTAGGACATGCAGATGCTTTACCACATTGATTACTTTCAGAAGGTTTCTCTCTAGTATGTGTTGATGTTTGTAGTCAGAGAATACTGTGGCATGTAAAGGATTTTCCAACTTGAATACATTCACAAGATTCCTTTCCAATTTGTGTTATTTTATGTCTTTGGAGACTACAATGATACACACAGACTTTTCTGCGAGAGTTACATTTGTAAGGTTTCTGTAAAGTGTCTGTTCCCTTAAGTATTTGGGGAGTACATTGTCATGCAAAGTCTTTATCTCATTCATAACATTCATGCAGTTTCTCTACAGTATGGGTTCTCTTATGTATCAGGCAATGACTGCAACATGCAAGGGCTTGATATACTGATTCCATTGAATTACTCTTTTGAACATGTTCTATTATGTAGTCACCAGTAAAGGTGAATTGCCAAAGATGTTTCTAGTGATTACATTTATAAGGTTTCTCTCCAGCAGGATTTCTTTTGTGTATATGTAAAGAATTATGACATGCAAAAGGCTTTACCACATTGTTAATACTCAAGCTGCTTTCTCTCTTGTATGTGACCTTTTATGTCACTGCAGATGACTGTGACTTACAAATGCTTTACATCACTGATTACATTCATAAGGCTTCTCTCCTGTACATGTTTTTTTTATAATAATAGAGACTCTAAAGTTGTAAAAAGTCTTCACCGCATTGATTAGATTCATGAACTTTCTTCCAATATGGGATCTTTTATGCTTTTGGGACTAGTGGGGCATGCAAATTCTTTAGCACATTGAATATACTCATGGTTCAATTTAATATGGGTTCTTTTATGTTTTGTGAAAAAATCATTATGGAAAGGCTTTTACAACAGTGATCACATTCATAGGTTTCATTCCAATAATCGTTCTTTTATGGTTTTTGAGACAAAAACTTTGTTAGTTACATTCATACAGTTTCTCTTTAGTATGTGATCATTTAAGTCTTTAGAGACTTCTCAGTTATAAATGGGTTTTTCCACACTGATTACATAACTAAGGTTTCTCTCTGGTATGGGTTCTTCTATGATATTGGAGATGACCTTTTGTGTAGGGCATTTACCACAGTGATTACATTCATGAGGTTTCTCTCCAGTATATGTTCGTCTATAATATTGGAGAAAACTAGATCTTGCAAAGGTTTTACCACATTGATTACATTCATAGGGTTTCTCTCCAGTATGTGTTCTTTTATGATTTCGGAGTGTACTGTGACATGAAAAGGCTTTACCACATTGATTACATTCATGGGGTTTTTCTCCAGTATGTGTTCTCTTATGACATTGGAGACTACTGTGACATGAAAAGGCTTTACCACATTGATTACATTCATAAGGTTTCTCTCTAGTGTGTTTTCTCTTATGCCTTTGGAAATTACTGTGACTTGAAAAGACTTTACCACATTGATTACATTCATGAGGTTTCTCTCCGGTATGTGTTCTTTTATGAAATTGGAGATGACTGGGATATGAAAAGGCTTTACCACATTGATTACATTCATGAGGTTTCTCTCCAGTATGTGTTCTTTTATGAAATTGGAGATAATTGGATCTTGTAATGCCTTTACCAGATTGATTACATTCATGTGATTTGTCTTTATTATTACTTCTTTCATGCCTACAACAATAATGGGCACATGTGAAAGACTTATGACATTCATTAGCCTGATCAATCATTTTACCAATATGAATAAATTTTATAGTTGGTCTAATAATAAAGAACACTCAGATCTTAAGTTTTATCACGTTGATTTTCATAATTGTACTTGCTCACTGTGGGTTGCTTTACCTGTTTGAAAATACCTTTGATGGTAAGAGAATTTACTACATGGCTCACATTTAAAGCATCCTATTTCTATTTGAGATTTCTATATGATGTATTTCACATGTCAGAAGAAGTATGGAACAATTCAGAGTATTAAAATACTGCATTCTTAGTTTTTTCTGTAGTGTGCATCACACCACAGCAGCACTGTGAACCAGGATGAACAGAAGAATTTCCATACTTCTAATACCCATAGAGATATTCTCCAGTGTGACATTTTGGATGTTTCCAGTAAAGTCAGAAAACCAATAAATTGCAAACACCAATCATATTCAGAAAGTCTACCAAAGGCAGAATATATTCTCATTGTTCTGAAATAGATAGAGGTACATTGTTCCTTTTAATATCTCTAGACTCACATGATTTCATCCATTCTGACAATTGATATAACCATTAAAAAAGATGAAGAAATGAAAGGTTTCCACAATGAATGCACACACATTTACTTTTTGTTCATTGCAGACATGATTAATGTTTCTCCATGGCCACATTCTTGACTCTTATAAACTGACCTAGCCATAAACTTAAAAGTTTCACTACAAGTATATGAGTATCACCAACTTTATCATGGAGTATTTGCTTATTAAAAGGTTGTAAGATACATGTTTATCACTATTCAATGTGCAATATCTAAATATTATGAGACTATACAAATTGGTAGTTACACAACATAGCTATAATGGAGATACAAATCAAATAAAAAAGTCTCTTAAGGCATTGTTTCCTTCTTTCTTACAGAATTGCCTTGCAAACACAAATCAGATAACTGACTTTGAGGTACATAGTTTTGGGAGAATATTATAATTAAAGCTACAATAAAAGGACTAATATTTTACACACTTGATTTCCTTTAAAACTTTCTAATCACAAAGTAACATATAAAGGCAGACCTATAAGAATTACACCAGATTTCTCACCAGAGACTATAAAAGCCAGAAGATCCTGTACTGATATCATACAGGCCCTAAAAGAACACAAATGCCAGCAAAGACTACTATACCCATCAAACCCCTCAATCAATATTGATGGGAAAGACAAAATATTCCATGACAAATCCAAATTTACACAATATCTTACCACAAATCCAGCACTTCAAAGGATAATTGGAGGAAAACTCCAACACAAGGAGGGAAACTGCAACCTAGAAAAAACAAGAAAGTAATAGTCCAACAACCCAAAAGAAGGTACCTATACAAACATAACTCCACTGCCAATAACAAAAATAAAAAGAAACAACATTCATTTTCCTTAATATCTCATAATATCAATGGATTCAATTCTCCAATAAAAAAGACATAGACTATCAGACTGGATACATAAACAGGACCCAACAATCTGCTGCATACAAGAAACGCACCTTTGTGAAAAAGACAGACACTACCTCAGTGTAAAAGGTTAGAAAACAATCTTCCAAGCAAATGGCCCCAAGAAACAAGCTGGAGTAACCATTCTAATATCAAATAAAATCAATTTTCAACCAAAAGTAATCAAAAAAGACAAAGAAGGTCATTTTATATTCATCAAAGGAAAAATGTACCAAGAGGAACTTGCAATTCTGAACATCAATACCCCAAATGCAAGGGCACCCACATACATAAAAGAAACTTTACTAAAGCTTAAAGCATACATTGCACCTCACACAATAATAGTGGGAGATTTCAACACCCGACTCTCAGCTATGGACAGATCATGGAAACAGAAACTAAACCGAGACACAATGAAACTAACAGAAGTTATGAACCAATTGGACTTAACTGACATCTATAGAACTTATCATCCTAAAACAAAAGAATATACCTTTTTCTCAGCACCTCATGCTACTTTCTCCAAAACAGACCATATAATTGGTCACAAAACAGGCCTCAACAGATACAAAAAGATTGAAATAATCCCTTGTGCCCTATCAGACCACCATGGACTAAGACTCATCTTTGACATGGACAAAAACAATGGAAAGCCCACATACACGTGGAAACTGAACAATGCTCTACTCAATGATTACTTGGTCAAGGAAGAAATAAAGAAAGAAATTAAAGACTTTTTAGATTTAAATGAAAATGAGGACACATCATATCAAAATTTGTGGGACTACAGAAAAGCAGTACTAAGAGGAAAAATTATAGCTATAAGTGCACAAAAAAAGAAAATAGAGCATACATTAACAACTTGAAAGCACACCTGAAAATGGTAGAACAAAAAAAGATAATATACCCAAGAGGAGTAGATGGCAGGAAATAATCAAACTCAGGGCTGAAATCAACCAAGATGAAACAAAAAGAACTATATAAAATATCAACAAAACCAGGAGCTGGTTCTTTGAGAAAATCAACAAGTTAGACAAAACATTAGCCACACTAATCAAAGGACACAGAGACAGTACTCAAATTAATAAAATCAGAACTGAAAAGAGAGCCATAACATAAACTGAAGAAATTAAAAAGATCATTAGATCCTACTACAAAAGCCTATACTCAACAAAATTCGAAAATCTGGATGAAATGGATAATTTTCTAGATAGATACCAAGTACCAAAGTCAAACGAGGAGCAGATAAACCATCTAAACAATTGCATAACCCCTACAAAAATAGAAGCAGTCATTAAAAATCTCCCCATCAAAAAAAGTCTGGGGCCAGATGTTTTTAGTTCATAATTCTACCAGACCTTCCAGGAAGACCTGATACCAATTCTCTTCAAAATATTCCACAGAATAGAAACAGAAGGAAAGAAGGAACAATACCCAATTTGTTCTACAAAGCTACAATTACGCTCATACCAAAGCCTCAAAAAGACCCAACAAAGAAAGAGAACTACAGACCAATCACTTTTGTGAATATTGATGCAAAAATACTCAATAAAATTCTCACAAACCGAATCCAAGAACACATCAAAGCAATCATCCATCATGATCAAGTAGGCTTTACCCAGGAATGCAGAGATGGTTCAATATTTGGAAAACCATCAATGTAATCAACTACATAAATAAACTCAATGAAAAAAACCACATGATCATCTCACTAGATGCTGAGAAAGCATTTGACAAAATTTAACATCCTTCATGTTAAAAGTCTTGGAAAAAGCAGGAATTCAAAGTGCATAACTAAACATAGTAAAAGCAATATATAGCAAGCCAGTAGCCAACATCAAACTAAATGGAGAGAAACTTGAAGCAATCCCACTAACATCAGGGACTAGACAAGGCTGTCCACTCTCACCCTACTTATTCAATGTAGTACTGGAAGTCCTAGCTAGAGTGGTTAGACAACAAAAGTAAGTCAAAGGGATACAAATAGGAAAAGAAGAAGTCAAAATTTCTCCATTTGCAGATGATATGATAGTATACTTAAGTGACCCTAAAATTTCCACCAGAGAACTCCTAACCCTGATAAACAACTTCAGTAAAGTGGCTGGATATAAAATCATCTCAAACAAATCAGTACCTTTCTATACTCAAAAGATAAACAAGCTGAGAAAGAAATCAGGGGAATGACACCCTTCACAATAGTCACAAACAATATAAAATATCTTAGAGTGAACCTAACCAAGCAAATGAAAGATCTGTATGACAAGAACTTCAAGTCTCTAAAGAAAGAAATAGAAGAAGACCTCAGAAGATGGAAAGATCTCCCATGCTCCTGGATTGGCAGGATTGATTTAGTAAAAATGGTCATCTTGCCAAAAGCAATCTATAGATTCAATGCAATCCCCATCAAAATTCCAAATCAATTCTTCATAGAGAAAAAAAAAGCAATTTGAAAATTTATTTGGAACAACAAAAAACCCAGGATAGCGAGAATTATTCTCAACAACAAAAGGACTTCTCGGGGAATCACTGTCCCTGACTTCAAACTGTACTACAGGGCAATAGTAGTAAAAACTGCATGGTATTGGTACAGATACAGGCAGGAAGATCAATGGAATAGAACTGAAGACCCAGAAATGAGTCCACATACCTATGGTCACTTGATCTTTGACAAAGGAGCTAAAACCATCTAGTGGAAAAAGGACAGCATTTTCAGCAAATGGTGCTGGTTCAACTGGAGGTCAACATGTAGAAGGATGCAAATCGATCCATTCATATCTTCTTGTACAAAGTTCAAATCCAAGTGGATAAAATACTTTCACTTAAAACCAGATACTCTGAAACTAATAGAAGAGAAGGTGGGGAAGACTCTTTAATAACTAGGCACAGGGGAAAAGTTTCTGAATAGAAGACCAATGGCTTATGCTCTAAGATCAAGAATTGACAAATGAGACCTCATAAAATTGCAAAGCTTCTGTAAGGCAAAGGACATTGTCAATATGACAAAATGGCAACCAACAGATTGGGAAAAGATTTTAACCAATCCCACATTCTTTAGAGAGCTAATATCCAAGATATACAAAGAACTCAAGAAATTATACTCCAGAAAACCATATAACCCTATTATAAATGGGGTACAGAGCTAAACAAAGAATTCTCAACAGAGGAAACTGGCTGAGAAGCATCTTAAGAAATGCTCAACATCATTAGTCATCAGGAAAATGCAAATCAAAACAACTCTGTGATACCACCTCACACCAGTCAGAATGGCTAAGATAAAAAACTCAGGTGATAGTAGATGCTGGCTGGCAAGAATGTGGAGAAAGAGGAATACTCCTCCATTGTTATAGGGATTGCAAACTGGTACAACTACTCTGGAAATCAGTCTGGTGGTTCCTCAGAAAACTTAGAGGTCTGCCAAATACTAACATATTCAGAGGACGATGCTCACAGTTAACCACTGATATGATCAAGGTTTTCCCAATGGAGAACTTAGAGAGAATATTGAAGGAGCAGAAAGGGTTTGTGACCCCAGGAGGAAAGCAACAATACCAAACAACCAGAGCCCCCCAGGGTCTAAACCACCAGCCTGGGAGCACATAGTGAGGGACCTATGAGTCTAGCCGTATATGTAGGGGAGGATGGCCTTGTCAGGCATAGGTGGGAGAGGAGATTCTTGGCCCCATAAAAAAAGAACACAGAGGGGGGGGGAATGTGAGGGTGGGGAGTAGGTGCAGGCACAGCCTCATAGAAGCATGAGGAGGGGGGATGCGATAGGAGGTTTCTGAATGGTGGGAGGAAGTGGGGTAAGGGGATAAAATCTGAAAGGTAAATATAATACCCAATTTTTTTTAAAAAAAAGACAAAAAAGGAAAAAAAGAAAGAAAGAGTAAAAAATACAAAAAAGAAAGAAAAAACAAAAACAGGAGATTTAATAACACAAATGAAAGGATTTAGAAATTTAGGAGGCAGTTTATGTTAATGGAAACAGCATCATAGAAACTGGAAAATCACACCCTCATAGAAGCAAAAGGAGGGGGGATGGGATAAGGGGTTCCTGATTGGTGGGAGAAGTGTGATAAGAGGATAAAATTTGAAATGTATATATAACCAATTAAAAAAAGGGAAAAAAAGAAAAATTGGTAGAACCAACATCTTTAAAAAAAAATGTCAGCCCTCTACGAAAAAAAAAAGATTCTTGATACTAAAACTTGTTCTGAGAATTGTAAATTGCAGAATACACAGCCTCGGTGTATATACTCATCAAGCAAAATGAGCGGACCTGCTCAAACCTCCAATGTCCTTGAATTCCATCTGGATGCAGTGAAGACACAGTGTCAGAGGCTTATCAATTTACACTTCCCCCAATCCCTCTTCTAATATCTCAATGCCCATAATCAGCTTGAGGAAGTCAAAGGAGAGTCAGCTCCCCTATTCCTGTGCTTGGGGACTAAGGTAGTTAATATTGGGTGTCTTTCTGGGGGAAAGCAGTGGCTTTGTTGGAACAGGGAGAATTAGCTATGATTTATTTCATAGCCATGGTAGAAATCTATATAATTAGTATCAAGATAAAGTTATAATTTCTTAAATGGTACAAAATTTACTTTGATTTCAAATTTAAGATTTTTATAGGTATGAGCTTCTTATTGATATAAAAGTGAGATAAATATTGATACTCTCATGGGCATTGTGCCTGTATAAAACATTTAGGAATACAAGGCTTAGACCCAGTCCTCCTTTAACTTTTTTAACTGATTTGGGACGGTTAGCCTGAGTTAAGGGACTATAGCAAATTCATGGCTTTGAGCTTATTGTTAGGGTGTTTTGTATATTTTAATTAGAAATAGCTGAGAGGAGTTAACAGACAACAGTCCAGGTTACCTTACATGGATAGTTCGATTTCAAAACGTCAGAAGTCCATAGAATTGACATCACAAATATTTCTATATTAATGTTAATTTTTATTAGAGACCTGTCTGCTCCTGATAGCTTCCTGTCTTGGATTCTAAGAAGAAACTGAGCATCCTTGGAGTTACTCCAGTTGTGCGGAGACAGCCACTAGGCAAGAATTGCCTCTTTCCATCTACAGACAAATTACTCTCCAGAAAAGGACACACTTGCAGAATAGTGGACTGATTAAAACTGCCTAGAAAGAGTAATCAGCCCTTAATAATTCTGCATCACTAATCTGTCAGATGATTCTGTTCCAGTAGGCTGAAGATTTGATTCTCCAACATTTGGTAGTATAGGCACTGTCCAGTTGTTCAGCGGTCTCTAAAAATTGGCTAAGTTTTATAAGCTATGCTTAGTGCTTCCCGTAACTTCAGTTAACTCAGTCATTCTGGATTTCTGATGAGGTTGAAGACCTATAATCTCATAGCCAATCCTGGCTATTTACTTTGAGAGAAAAGATCTGAGTGGATGGTGTTCAGCTGATATTCATTCTAAAGCCAAGAAAAAAGCCAGGTTCAAAACTAAGTGTTCTAGTTAGGAGAGATGACAGAGGTTCTGGTTAGTCATCAAAATGATGGACTGGGTATTAAGACTATCTTTTACCTCACGGGTATAAACAGGAATAATTATGCTCTAATTGTATTTTGAGAGAAAAGTTTCATCTTAACAGGAATGGTAATATGTAGGAGGAGCTAAGGGGGAAGTAGTACCAAGAGGGAGAGATGGAGTAAGGAGAGGAGGAGAAGATGAAGGAGAGGAGAAGCAAGGTGATGAGAGAGAGAAAGAGGGGGGGGCATGGAGGCAGATGTTGACGTGCCTCCACCAGTCAAAGATAGTATATATCTCTAGGTTGGGTATTCAGTTGCACTTCTGATTGAGCATTAACATTCTTATAAAGCATTTGATTAACATTTAAAAAAATTGTATAAAAGTAGAAAGGAAAAGGGGGCACGGGGTTTTCTAGAAAGGGAAAATGGGGAAAGGGAATGGAATCTGAAATGTAAATAAAACATCCAATAAATAAAATATTTAATTAAAATATTCAATAAAATATATCTAATAAAATATACAATGAAAATATGCAATTAAAAATATTTGATTAAAATATCTAATAAAAATATCCATTAAATAAAATATGAAATAAAAATATCTAATAATAAAAATGTCCACTAAAAAATACCCAATAAGAAATACAATATAAAGTATCCAATAAAAATATCCAATTAATAATATCCACTTAAAAATATCAAATAAAAAATATTTGATGAAATTTTCTAACAAAAAATATTCAATACAAAATATCCAAAAAATAAAATATGCAATAAATATACACAATAATAAAAATATTTAATAAATTATATCCAATATTAAAAATATCCAATAAAAAATAAAAATCAAATAAAAATTAAAAATATTGTAATAGAGTCTCTTATGCTAACAGGATGTAAATAAATGTAAATAAATAAAATATCCAATAAATTCTTTAAAAATATTGTCTGAAAAAAAGGAGCAAATGTTTGCACCCCTAAGGGTATAATTCAAATTCCATAAGAAAAAACTTTTATATAATTTATATAATATTATATAATTTATATATTTTATATGTTATATAATTCATCTGTTATGTAGAATTTATATATTTTATGTTTATAGAATTTATATAAATTCTAATAGCTTACATAATTTGTATAATTTTATATTGTTTACATGATTTTATAAAGTTCATATAATTTTCAAAATGTATTTAACATATAAATTATATAATGTATATAATTTTATATAATTTTATATATAATGCAATATTTAATTACTTAGAAATATAAATATATTCATGGCCAACATCTACACCTAATGATATTGAAGTGTTTTTGAAAGTCATAATTACATTATATTTTTAATATATATTTACATTGTATATTTATGTTATATATTTACATGACCATTATATTTACATTATATTTATATTATATATTTATATTATTATATTATATACTATATATTAACAATGTATTAAGTTTATATTCATTATAATTAATAAATATATTAATTATTAACATTATATTATATTAACATATTATTAACATTATATTATATATTAACATCATATTAAGTTTATATTTATATTGTATAGTAATATCATCCCATTTACATTATTATCATTATAATAAAATATTACAATGATAAATTATAATAAAATAATAAAAACATAAATAGTTAAAATAAATGCAAGCAAATAAATACATTGATTATATTACGTTTATGATAAATATCAGGAATAAATACATATATAAAAATAAATATATAAAGGTTATACATAATAAACATAACAAATAAAATAATATAAGTAATTGTTTTATGTATATTATATAATAAATAAATCACATGTATAAATTAAAATATATGATAATTATGAATAAATTAAATTTATCATACATAATATGTAAAGTAAATGTATTTTAAATATGTTATGCATAATAAATATTATAAATAAATATGTATATAATTAAAAATATATCTATAATAAATTAAGTAAATATATTACCTAATATATATATTTAATATATAATAACTATATTAAATATATACATAAATAAATATATTATATATAAAATATATAATATATAAATATATTACACATATTTATATGACAAATACAATAATATGTACATGAATATATAGATATAAATGATATATTCTTTAAGTAAACATAGGTATGAAATCCACTGTTTGACGTTTTTATAATGCAGTAAAAGAATCTGTAGTTTTCCATCAAACTCTTGATTAGTTAAAATAAATTCCTGAATTTTGTAACATTTATTATATTTATCATATACATATTACATACAATATATTTATGTATATATATTTACTAATTATATTTTCATATATAATATATAATAATATATAATATTTTATGTAATTTTATGTAATTTTATGCAATTTTATATAATGCATATAATTTGTAAAAAACCTGTGTGACAATTTTGATGTTATTGTTGAAAAAACTAGTGATCAAAATGAAGATAAATATAAAAAAAAATCAATGAAAAATATTCAGCAAATAAGAAAAATTTGATTAAAATTATTGAAAACATGGAAAAAATAGGAAAAAACTGAAAATGTTTTTAAATAATTCCTAGAAAACTTCAAGATTAATTTGGAAGAAATTTTTATGATGCCTTGTGGAGTCAGGATCTTAAGGACGGGTCCTTAAACCAAGAGGGGGCTTCAGGGTGTGGGGTTTAAAAACAGTCGACAGTCGTGCTTTTTCATTTAAATGAAATACTATGAAGTCAATACACAAAGGCATTTGGGTAGATGGCAGAGGTGGGGTCTTGTGGGCAGAGTGCAAGAGGGGTGGAGCCTTGCTGTGACAGGCAGGGGCTGGGTGAGGGGTGGGGTCGCAGGGGATATTGCTTAAAATTAGCTGTAGTAGTTTTATTTAAATGAGCAACTACTAGAAAGTCAATGAGAAAACAAATGCACCCGAGAAAATGATGGCGGGACAGGGTTTCAGGGTGACAGGTGTGGCTGAGGGCGTGGTCTGGGGTTACACAGGGGCGTGGTCTAGACAGGATAGTTGGGAGGCAGGACAAGGATTTCAAAGCTATTATTTTACTTAAATGAGCAACTACTATGAATTAAATAGACAAACGTGGGGAAAAGATGGTGGGTGGGTTGTGGTCGCGTGTTTGGCCTCGTTGTTGGGCGTGGCCTGATGTCATGGGACGTGGCCTCACTTACGTCTCGCCCCCACAGTCATCTCCATCTGGATCATATAATGGCTCTTTTAGGGCACTGAAAGCTGGTATGAACCCTAGTGGTGGGCGGGGCCTGAGTGACATCACCGAGGATGTTGGGCTGACCCCACCGCGGGCCTGCCCACCCTCAGGAGCTGGAAGTCGAAGGGCGGATAGTTCAGCTCTGCCAAATTGTGACCATGCCCACCAAGTGGTTTCGAGTGAGCAGGATGTTGGCACCCAGTGTCACACAGTTACATAATGTCTGACCACACCCCCAACGTCTAGTGATTAAGCCTCACCTCCATGACAAAGCCATGACCCAATGACTAAGCCATGCCTCCCTGCTATGAAACGATGCCCTGATGACCAAGTCACGCCCACAATGACTGATCCATGCCTCCTAGCTACAAAGCCACGCCCCTTATGTGTAATTCACGTTGTATAAATTCTCTCATTTAATTTACCTGCTTTCTGGCATACTCTTCCAGATGCATCACATGATGTTATGGGTGGTGGTCATGTCAGGTATCACGCTATATTGGTATTTCTTATTTTAAAATATTTTTTAATTAAATTAAATTTAATTTTAATTTTTATATAACTTCTCAAAGTACAATGTTTTTTTTGTTTATAATATGTATAATTTAATTTAATTTTATCAATTCTAATGTTACGCTGCTATTTCTTTTTAATATTTTTAATTTAATTTAATTTTATTTTATTATATCAGTTCTCATAATACAAAGCTATTTCTTTTTTACTTTTTTAAAATTTTATTTAATACAATTTAATTTTTTATTGGATAATTTATTTTATTTTGTATTTTTCACTTTTTTATTTTTTGTTTTAGTTATTTATTGCATCTTTAATTTACTTACATTTTAGACATCATCCACTTGACCCGTTTTCCAGCCTAGAACCCACTATTTTCCCCCTGCTCCATTTTGGTTTTATACTATTTTTAATAAAATGCAATAAAAATTCAATCTTGTTTACTTGAGAATGAAAGGAATATCATTCTAATTTAGAAGCAGACATTGGTAGACCACACATACATATCAAGTATGTACATGCCTTAGTTTGTGCCGTTGGCCCAGAGAACTTGTATTTCAATTTCAATTGTGTAGTTTTGTACATTTTAGATTATATACAATATATATTATATAACTTATATAATATATATAACATAATGTATACTGTATACTATACTATAAATATTTGCTAT
Source organism: Rhabdomys pumilio (assembly GCA_030674055.1). Lineage (NCBI taxonomy): Eukaryota > Metazoa > Chordata > Mammalia > Rodentia > Muridae > Rhabdomys > Rhabdomys pumilio. The sequence continues at coordinate 30,200 of JANHMN010000051.1, read as the reverse complement.
ATATTGCATGCAATATATTATATACAATGTACTACACTATGTACAATATACTACAGAATTGTATCTATCATATATATATTATACACAACTTGAACTATATTGTATATATATACATTATATATAATTCATAAAATATATTTCACATATATATTATGTATGATGTAAGTATAAATAATTATATATAATTATATAAATATGATATATGATAAAATATATTTATATGCCGTATATATAACATAATATAATATATGTGCTATATAATCTAGAATGTGTATATATATTATATATTAATTATATATATATATGTATATATGCATATATATAATATATCTTTAGGTTTTCAATTGTTCTAGAGTAGATTGTAACTACAATGAATGTCTGCTGTTATTTTTTTCAACAAAACAATATGCTGGTTTAATTAGAGTATTTCAACTGCAAAACAAAGCTTTCTATGGCTTGAATGGCTGCTTTATGGAATCATTGTAATGATCTCATAGATTTATCATTCCCATAAGTCATCAATAAACATAATAAATCATTATAAATCAAACCCAGAGAAATTCTGTCTCAATCAATCAATCAATCATATTCAACACATCATTATAAAGCAAACTAATGGAAACACTGCCACAATCAATAATAATGAATACATCATTATAAAACTGACTCAGAAAAACTCTGTTTCAATTAATCAATCATAATAAATATGTTTTTTTAAAGCAAAGCCAAAAAAACTTTGTCTCAATTATTCACAATCAATACATCATTATAAAGCAAAAATTTATTAAATTTATCATATTATTCCATATTAGAATATATAACATTATTATTAAGATACTTTATTATATACTAAAATTAATATAACAGATTATATTATCAATTTATGAAAAAGGACACATTATATTTGTTCATGCCAATTATTCATTTTCAGATTCTAATTTTTTCTGAAGTGTAAATTTAAATGTAATGTAAATTAAATATCTTATAATTAAAAAGAATATTAAGTATATCATACCTTATTATATTATATTTATTTTATATATATTTTATAGTTATATATTATATAATTTTAATATATTATTATAATATATTGTATATATTGTATTTTCCAACAATTAAATAGGATATATTGAGTTTCTTCATGCCATTATCCACTTTTAGATTCTAATTTTTTTCTAAAATGTAAATGAAATGTCAATAAAATATCAAATAATATGTAACGATGTATTAATTTTATAATATTATATTATACATTATTATAGAATATATTATTATCATATGATAATATATTATATACTACTAATAATATATTATTATAATATATTGTATGTTATTATACATTGGGTGTTCATATATGAGCATCTCCTCATGTGATTTTCATTCAAGCCGATTGAATTTGATTTCTTTGACTTATTAAGAAAATAAATAGATACATAATAAATAAATAAATAAATGAATAAATGTGATTTTTGATTCAGCATTCACCATCAATGATCAATATCCATGATCAATACTCCATTAGCTACAGGTCAGGATTCACCCTATTTATCATTATTATTTTTTTATCAACATTTAATTTATGGGTGTGGAATCACAATTGTGACATCATGGGTGTGACATCATGGGTATGTTGAAACGGGGGTGACAACATGTGAGTGACATCTTGTGTGATGTCATGGGTAGGACATGATTATAAAACCTGGGTATGATATCACGGGCATGAAATCACTAGTGTGACATCGTGATTATGACATCATGGGTGTGATGTCATGGGTATGACAAAATAGGTGTGATGTCATGGGTGTGACATAATGGGTATGTTGAAACAGGGTGACAACATGGGTGATACATTATGTGTGATATCATGGGTATGACATGAGTATGAATCATGGGTATAATATCATGGGCATGAAATCACTAGTGTGACATCATGGTTATGACATTATGGTTGTGATGTCATCGGTATGACAAAATGGTTTTGACATTATGATTGTGATATCAAAAGTATGACATCATAAACATGGCATGGGTATGTCATGGTTATCAATCATGAGTATGACACAACTGGTGTGACATTATGGGTTTGACATCATGGGTGTGACATGATGTGTGTGACATCATGAGTATGATTTGGGTATGACATGAGTATGAACCACGGGTGTGTCATCATAGATATGACATCATTATATGACATCACCAGTATGACATCAATATTTAGACATAAAGTGTAAGACATCATGTGTGTGACATTCGGTATGACAAGATGCATGTGACCTCAAAGGTGTGACATCATGGGTATGATATAATGGTTATAACATGGGTACAATATCATTGGTGTGACATGAGTGTGACTTCAGGTATGTAAAATTATAAGTGTGACACCATGAGTGTGATACCAACCTTATGACATCATGAGCATGACATGAGTATGACATGGGTAAAACATTGGTATAAATCATGGATATGATATCAGCAGTGTGACATGATGGGTGTGACATCATGGGTATGACATACTTAGTGTGCCCTCATGTGTGTGACATCACAGGTATGACATCATGGGTGTGACAATTTGGGTGTGACATCACAGGCTTGACATCACTGGTGTGACATAACAGGTATGACTTAATGAGAATGACATCATGGATATGACATCACAGGTGTGACACCATGGGTGTGACATCAAGGGTATGACATCATGGTTGTTAAATGTGTGTGACATCACAGGTATGATATCATGAATGTGATGTCACTGATGTGACATAACAGATATGACATATGAATGTGACATCGTAATTGTGACATTACAGGTGTCACATAATGGGTGTGACATCAAGGGTATGACATCATGGGTGTGAAATTATGGGTGTGATATCACATTTATGATATCATGGGTGTGATATCACAGGTATGACATCACGGGTATGAAATGTGTATAAATTATGCATGTGATATCATAGGTTTGACATCACAACTGATACATCACAGGTGTAACATTATGTGTGTGACATCACAGGTGTGACATCAAGTGTATAACTTCATGAGTAGGACATGGGTATGAATAATGGGCATAACATTATGAGTGATACATCATGGGTGTGACACTATGATTGTAACATAAAACATAGGACTCTCTAGGTGTGACATCAAGAGTGAGATATAACATGTATGACATCATGGGTAAGAAATTGTAAGGAATCATAATTATGACATCACAGGTGCAACATCAGGTGTGTGACATCATGGTTGTGGCATCATAGGGGTCACATCATAGGGGTGACATTATGAGTGTGCCCTTATGGGTGAATATTAAGAGTTTGACATCAGAGGTATGACATCATGGATGAGATATCAAGTGTATGATATCATGGGTTTATATGATTATGAATAATGGATATGTTATCTCAGGTATGACATCACTGTGTGACATAATGGATGTGACATCATGGGTTTGACATCACACGTGTGACATCCGGAGTTTAACATCAGTGAATGACATTATGGGTATGACATAACATGGGTGTGACATCACTGGTAAGTCATCACGGGTGTGACATCACTGTTGTGACTTTGTGAGTGTGACATCAGAAGTGTGACATCAAGTGTATGTCATCATGTGACATCAATTGTAGGACATCAGGGGTGTGGCATTAAGAGTGTGAACTCAGGGGTATGACATCATGAGTGTGACATCATAGATATCAGGTATGACATCATGAATGTGGCATCACATGAGTGACAGCACAAATATGACATCACAGGCATGAAATGTGTATAAATCATGGGTGTGAAATAATAGTTTGAATATCACATTTGAGATATCACAGGTATGACATCATGAGTGTGACATCAGGGTTGTGACATTACTGGTGTGACATAATGGGAGTGACATTACAACTACAACATTACAACTGCAACATCACGAATGTGACATAAAGTGTGTGACATCACAGGTATGACCTCATGGGTGAGGCATCAAGGGCATGACATTATGGGTGTGAAATTATGGGTGTGACATTACACATGTGACATCACAGGTATGACATTACAGGAATGATATCACAGGTATGACACTGTAGATGTGACATCATGGGTATGTCATTATGAGTGTGACATCATAAGTGTCACATCACTGGTATGACATGTGTGTGATATCCCAAGTGTGACATCACAAGTGTGACATCACAGGTGTGACATCAAGTGTATGACATGGTTGTGAAATTATGTGTGAGACAATACATGTGTTACATCACAGGTATGCCATCACGAGAGTGACATTACAGGTATCATACCACAGGTGTGTCATCACAGGTATGACATCACCGGTATGAAATGTGTATAAATCACAGGTATATCAGAGATTTGCCATCACAGTTGAGACATCACAGGTGCAACATTATGAGTGTGACATCAAGGGTGTGACATTACATGTGTGGCATCCAGAGGTTGACATCACAGGTGTCACGGTTGTGACATCATAAGAAAGACATCATGAGTGTGACATCATGTGTATGCACAGGCGTGATATCAGGAGTGTGACATAATGGGTGTGGCATTATGGCTGTGTCACCACAGGCATGACATCATGAGTGTGACATCACAGGTATGACATCATAGGTGTGATGTCAAAAGTATGACATTATGGGTGTGAAATTATAGGTGTAACATTACACCTGTGACATCACAGGTATGATATCACAGGTGTGTGGGATATCATGAGTATAATATCATGAGCGTGACATCCTGGGTATGACATTATGAGTGTGACATTATAGGTGTGACATCACGCATGAGACACCACAGATGTAACATTATGAGTGTGACATCAAGCATTTACCATCACAGTTGTGACATTTTGGGTGTGACATCATGATTGTGACATCAAGTGTATGACATTGTGATTATGAGATCAGTTGTAGTACATCACAGATATGACATCATGAGCATGACTTCACAGATGTGACATCATGGGAGTGACATCACAGGTATGAAATTACAAGAATGAAATGTGTATTAATCCTGGTTGTGATATGATAGATTTGCCATCACAGTTGAGACATCACACATGTTATATTATGATTGTGACATCACAGGTGTAACATTTTGAGTGTGAAATCCAGGATGTGACATCACTGTTGTAAAATTTTGGGTGTAAAATCATGATTGTGACATCAAGTGTATGACATCGTGATTATGAGATCAGTTGTAGTACATCACAGATATGACATCATGAGTATGACTTCACAGATGTGACCTCATGGCTGTGACATCAATGGTATGACATTATGTGTGGGAAGTTATGGGTGTAACATTACACATGTGACATCACATATATCTCATGACATCACAGGCATACAGTGTGTATAAATCAAAGGTGTGATATCATAGGTTTGACGTCACAGTTGAGACATCACTGTTGTAACATTAGTATGACATCATGGGTCTGACATCATGGGTGTGACATCATTTGAAAGACATCATGAGTATAACATCATGTGTAAAATCACAGGTGTGACATCACGAGTTTGACATAATGAGTGTAACATTATAGGTGTGACATCACATGTACAACATCCTGGGTGAGACATCATGAGTATGAGATCATGGGTGTGACATCATGGGTATGACATCATTGGTGTGACATCACAGGTGTGACACCGTATGTGTGAAATCACAGGCATGACACTATGGGTGTGACATCACAGGCATGATATGGGTGTGACATCACATGTGTTATATAAAGTGTGTGGCATCACAGGTGTAACATCATGGGAAAGACATAAGTATGACATCATGTTTGTGAAATCACAGGTGTGATATTAGGAGTGTGACAAAATGGGTGTGACATCACAGGTATGACATCATGGGTGTGACATCACAGGTGTGACTTTTTGTATTTCACATCACAGTTCTGACATTATGTGTATGACATCAAAGGTATGACATCCTGGGTGTGATGTCAAGGGTATGACACCATGGATGTGAAATTATGTGTGAGATATTACACATGTGACATCATAGGCATGACATCAAGGGTGTAACATCACAGGTATGACTTCACAGGTATGACATCAAGGGAGTGACATCACAGGAATGAAATAACAATTATGAAATGTGTATCAATCATGGTTGTGACATGATAAATTTGAGATCACAGTTGAGACATTACAGGTGTAACATGAGTATGACATCACAGATTTAACATCATTCGTGTGATGTCATGAGTATGACATCACATGTGTGACATCATGGGAGTGACATCATAGGTATGACATCATGGGTATGAAAAGTGTATAAATTCATAGGTGTGATATAGTTTTGACATCAGTGTTGAGAAATCACAGGTGTAACATGAGTGTCATCACAGGTGTGGAATCATGGGTGTGACATCAAAGGAATGACATTGGTGTGAAATTATAGGTGAGACATTACACATATTACAACACAGGTATGACATAATGGGTGTCACATCATAGGTATGACATCACAGGTATGACATTACAGGTGTAACATCACAGGTGTTACATCATGGTTGTGAAATCATGGGTGTGATATGAGTGTGACATCAAGTATATGACATCATGGGAATGTCATGGTACGGTATTATGGGTGTGACACACAGATGTGACATCATGCATGTGACATGACATGTATGACATCATAATAGTGACATAAAGTGAAGACTACAATGGGTTTGACATCAAGGAGTTGACATGGGTATGACAAGATGGGTGTTATATAGGTTTGACATCACAGGTATGGCATCACCATCATGGGTGTGACATCACAGAAGTGACATCACAAGTGTGACATAATGGGTTTAAATTGTGTCTAAATAAAGGGTGTGATATCATAGGTTTGACATCACCGTTGAGACATCACAGGTGTAACATTATGAATACGACATCACAGGTTTGATATCAAGGGAAAGACATCACGTGTGTGACATCATGTGTGTGCAATCATAGGTGTGATATCCCGAGTGTGACATAATGGGTGTGACTTTATGGGTGTGACATCACAGTTAAGACATCATGTGTGCAAAATTATGGGTGAGACATTACACATGAGACATTACAGGTATGACATCACGGGAGTGACATCACATGTATGACATCAAGGGTAGGAAATGTGTGTAAATTAAGGGTTTGATATCATAGGTTTGACATCACAGGTGAGACATCACAGGTGTGACATGATGGGAGTGACTTTCTGTGTGTGACATCAAGCGTATGACATGGATGTGAGCTGATTAAGAATCACAGGTGTGACATCACAGTTATGACATCCTTGGAGTGACATCACTAGTGTGACATCATGGGTATGACATTATGAGTGTGCCATTATGGGTGTGACAATACCGGTGTGACATAATGGTTTTGACATCATGACAGTGACAACATGAGTATGAACTCATGGATGTGATATTACTAGTATGACCTCATGGATATGACATCAAAGTTGTGACATCATTGGTGTGACATAAGAGGTATGACATCACAGGAGTGACATCACTTGTGTTACATCATGGGTGTGACATCACAAGTTTGGCACCATGGGTGTGACATCATAAATAAGATGTCACAGGTGTGACATCCTGAGTGTTACATCAAGAATACGACATCATTTGTATGATATGGTTATGAGTCATAAGTAAGACATTGTGGATATGATATAATGTGTCACACCATGTGACATCACATGTGTAACATCATGGGTATGACATGGGTTTGAATTATAAGTATGACATCACAGCAATGGCATTCATGTTGTGACATCACAGGTGTTACATCACAATTGTGACATCATGGGTGTGATGTCATGAGTGTGATATCAAATATACGACATCATGGGTATGACATGCGTATGTCATGGTAATGAATCATAGATATGACATAGCAGGTGTTACATCATGGGTGTGAATTACAAGTGTGACATCATGGGTGTGACATCACGGGTGTGGAATAACAATGTGTCATCATGATTGTGACATAAAGTGAAGGACATCATGGGTGTGACATCAAGTATGTGACATCATGAGTATGACATGCATATGACATCATGGGTGTGATATAATAGGTTTGACATCACAGCTGAGACATCACTGGTGTGAATTTATGGGTGTGATATTCCATGTGTGACATCACAGGTATGACAACGTGGGTATGAAATGTGTAAAAATCAAGGGGTTTTGACATCACTGTTGAGATGTCACAGCTGTGACATCAGGAGTGTGACTTCACATGAGTGACATCATAGGTAAGGCATCATGGGTGTGACATCATGAGTGTGACATCAAGTGTATGACATGGATATGAGCTTGTTAAAAATTATGGGTATGACATCACAGGTATGACACCATGGGAGTGACATCATGCATGTGACATCATGAGTATGAAATCATGAGTATGAGATCATGGGTATGACAACATTGATGTGACAAATGTTTTTGACATCACGACTGTAACTACATGAATGTGACGTCATGAGCATGATGTGAGTGTGACATCATGAGTGTGACCTCATGAATGTTACATTAATGTTGTGACATCACTGGTGTGACATAAGAGTTATGACATCACAGGAATGACATCACATGTGTTACATAATGGGTGTGACATCATGGGTCTTACATTATTGGTAAGACATAACACATGTGACATATGGAGTTTGATATCAGCAAATGACATTATGTGTATGACATAACAAGGGACTGACATCACTGTGTGACATCATTGGTAAGACATCACGGGTGTAGCATCACAGTTGTCACTTGGTGGGTGTGACATGAAGATTGTGACATCAAGTGTATGTCATCATGATTGTGACATCAATTGTAGGATGTCAGGGGTGTGAAATCATGAGTGTGACATCAAGAGTGTGACCTCATGGGTGTGACATCACGGTTGTAACATTAAGGGTGTGACATCACAGGTATGACATCGTGGTTGTGACATCATGAGTGTGACATCATGGGTGTGGTATCATGAGTGTGACATCATAGGTATGATATCATGGGTGTGACATTATGGGTGTGACATCACAGGTATGACATCATGTGCATGAAATGTGTATAAATCATGGGTGTGATTGCATACATTTGCCATAATATTAGATAAATCACAGATGTAACACTATGAGTGTGACATCACGGGTGTGACATCATCAGTGTGAAATCACTTGTGTGGCATCATGTGTTTGACATCATGGAAAAGACATGAGTGTGACATGCCTGTGAATTAACAGGTGTGACATCAGGAGTGTGAAATTATGGGTGTGACATCATAGGTAAGATATCATGGGTATGACATCATGGGTAGCACATCATGGGTGTGACATCACATGTATGACATCATGAGGTGTCATCATGCATGTGGCATGATGCATGTGACATCACGGATGTAGCATAACAGGTATGAAATCATTGGTATTAAATCATGGTTGTGAACACAATTGTAGGACATCGGGTGTATGACATCACAGATATGACAGTGAGTGTGACATCCCAGGTGTGACATCATGGGTATGAAATGTTTAGAAATCATGGGTGTGATATCATAGCTCTTCCATCACATCTGAGACATCACAGGTGTAACATTATGAATATGACATCACAGATGTGACATCGTGGTTGTGACTTCACAGGTGTGACCTCATGTGTGTGAAATGGGTGCGACATTACACATGTGACATCACAGTTAGGACATCAAGGGAGTGACATGACAGATAGGACATCACAGGTAGGACATCACAGGTGTGACATCACAAGTATGACATCATGTGTATGAAATGTGTATAAATCACAGTTTTGATTTCATAGGTTTGATATCACAGTTGAGATATCACAGGTGTAACATTATGAGTGTGACATCATGGGTGTGACATCACAGGTGTGGCATCCAATGTTTGATATCTAGTGAGTGACATTATGGGTATGATAAGTGTATGAGATGGGTATAAATCATTGGTATGACATCATGGTTGTCACATTATAGGTGTGACATCACACATGAGACATTACAGGTGTAACATTATGAGTGTGAAATCCACGATGTGACATCACTGTTGTGACATATTGGGTGTGAAATCATGATTGTGACATCAAGTGTATGACATTGTGATTATGAGATCAATTGTAGGACATCACAGGTGTGACAAAATGAGTGTGACATCACGGGTGTGGCTTCACATGTATGACATCATGGGTGTGACATCACAGTTGTGATATCAATGGTATGACATCATGTGTGTGAAATTAATCATGTGACATTACACTTATGACATTACAGGTATGACATCAAGGGAGTGACATCACAAGTATGACATAATGGAATGACATCACAAGTATGACATCACGGGTATGAAATGTGTATAAATCACGGGTGTGATATTATAGATTTGCCATCACCTTTGAGACATCACAGGTGTAACATTATGAATATGACATCATGGGTGTGACATCATGTGTGACATCACAAGTGTGGCATCCGGAGTTTGACATCAAGTTAATGACATTATGGGTGTGAGATGTGTATGAGATTGGTATGAATCATGGGTATGACATCATGGGTGTGACATTATAGGTGTGACCACGCAGGAGACATCACAGGTGTAACATGAGTGTGACATCAAGGATGTGACCTCACTCTTGAGAGATGTTGAGTGATAAATCGTGACCTCACACTCATGATGTAACACTCATGATGTTTTACTCATTATTTTTACCCATGTCATACCCATGTTATGCCCATGATATCATACACTTGATGTCACACCCGTGATGTCACACACATAATTACCCCTGTGATGACTCAACTGTGAAGTCAAACCTATGATAACACACCCATGATGTCATACACACATCACACCCATGATGTCATATACTTGATTATGTCCTTCACTTTATGTCACAATCATGATATTACATCGTGATATCACAACTGTGATGTCACAATCATGATGTCACACTTGTGGTGTCACTCATCATGTTACACCTGTGGTGTCACACCCATGATTCATTACCATGAAATACCCATGTCATACCAATGAAGTTGTACATTTAATGTCACACTCATATCACAACCATGTCACACCCATGATATAACACATGTGATGTCACACTCATAATTTACACCCATGTCATACTCATGATGTCACACATGTGATGTGGTACACATGATGTCACACACGTGATGTCATACACTTGATATCACACACATGATATCACACCAATAATGTCCTACTTAGGACTCATAACCATATTATACCAATGATGTCACATACTTGATGTAACACTCATGATGTCACACCCATTATGTCACACCTGTGATGTCACACCCATGATGTTACACCAGTGATGTCACATCCATGATGTCAAGCACATGATGTCACACTCCTGATGTCACAGCCATGATTTATACACATTTCATATGCACGAGGTCATACCTTTGATATCACTCCTATGACGTGATACCTGTGATGTCACACTCATCATGTCAAACCAATAATGTCACACCAGTGATGTCACACACATGATGTCACACTCGTGATGTCATGCCTGTGATTTTACACCCATAATGTCATACCTGTGATGTCACACTTGTGAAGTCACACACGTGATTTACATTTATTACATTCTAATGTAATGACCTTGATGAAAGTGGCATGTTCATGTGTACATGATATTCTAATGTAATTACCTGTTATGGATGCTGTGGCATGTTCAGGTATACGTGGTATTCACATGTAATCATTGTGGTGGAAGCTGTGGCGTGGTCACATGTACGTGACATTCTAACGTCATCCTCACGATTGGAGCTGTGGTGTATTCAGTTCAAATAATTAGAGGCTGATAATAATAATAATAGTAATAATAATAATAAAATAGTAATAAAAATAAATATTAATAATAAAATTGATAACTGTTATAATATTAATGATAACTTAATGATAATAATGAAATAATAAGCTAAGAATAACCTGGGCAGTGGTGGCACACGCCTTTAATCCCAGCACTTGGGAGGCTTAGGCAGGAGAATTTCTGAGTTTGAGGCCAGCCTGGTCTACAGAGTGAGTTCCAGGACAGCCAGGGCTACACAGAGAAACCCTGTCTCAAAAAACCAGAGGAAAAAAAAGCTAATAATAATAGTATAATAATAAAATCATAGCAATAATATTGATACTAATGTAATAATAACATATTAATAATATAATATTGATAATACTACTGATAAACATTTAATAATTGCACTAATAAATATTAATAATGTAATGATGATATAATAATCAAATAATATGTATACTAATATTATTAATAAATAAAATAATAATATAAAAATATTATACAATAACAAAATAATAATAATATGTTATGTTAATGATAATTATAAAACCATAACAATAATAAAGATAATAATGAAAAATATAATAATTAATTTTAATAATACTGATTATAAAATATAAATTATAGTAATAAATATTCATATTAATATAGTGATATAATAATAAAATAATACAAATACTAATGCTATCAATAATAATAAAATAATAATAACAAAATGTAATAATGATAACCATAAGACGATAAAATAATAATATTATTGATTAAATAACAATGATATAATAATAAAATAATATTAATAATGATGTAATATTAATATATTAAAATGACAGTAATAATAAAATATTAATAATAGTATGAAGATGAAAAAATAATAATAATTTAAAATCATATTATATAATAAAAATAATAAAGCAATACTGCTTCTACTACTACTAATAATAAAGTTTGAGCCTTGAGGAAATATTCTTTCTCTGGAAGGACTACACTCGGTCTTACATGAGAGCTTACAAATGTGCTAGTCTCTATAATAATAATATATTAATATTTATATTTTCATTTATAATGACATTGATTTTGTCACTAATATTGATATTCATATTCACATTCGTATTTATATGTTTATTTTTATATTTACTTATGTATATTTAAATACGTTATTGATATCACTGTTATATAATTCAATGGTTTCAGTATTTAGCATACACCGTATTAACTGTATTATTTCTTTGTTCCGTGGCCTGTGCCTGACTGAATGTATGGCTGAATGCCATAGCGTTTTATTTTAAAATTGGCTAAAAATGTAATTATAATGATGTCACACCCATGATGTCACATATAAGATGTCACACTTATAATATTACACCTGTAATTTCTTAACTGTGATGTCAAACCTATGATATCACACCCATCATTTATACACATTTCATACCCATGATGTCATACCTGTGATGTCACATGTGTAATGTCATATTGATAATTTCACACACATGATGTCATACCCATAATATCACTCCAGTGATGTTATACCCATGATGTCACACTCATAATATCATACCAGTAATGTCACACTGATAATGTCACACCAGTTATTTTACACCCGTGATGTCACACTCATGATGTCATACCCATGATGTCACATCCATGATGTCACACCCATATGTGCTACACTCATAATTGCACACTCAAGATGTCTTATCCTTGATGTCACAACCATGGTGTCATACCTGTGATGTCACATTCATGATGTTATACCTGTTATGTCACACTAGTGACATCATACATTTGCTGTCACACACATATCACACCCATAATGTCCTACATATGACTCATAACCATATCATACCAATGATGTCACATACTTTTTGGTTGCCAAAAATGTTGCGGCCTGAGCTGCTCCTCGCTTGGGGGCCAAAATGTTAGGGACCGCTCTATCAATGTTGGAACCTGCACTGCCAAAAGCCTTGGGGGATAAACTGTAAGAGCCCGGACTGCCCCAGGCTGCTCCAGTCCACGGGTCGGGGTTCAGCAAGAGAGAGAGTGAGGACGAACTCAAAGAATGGAGACCAGACAGAGTGTTCAATCCCGTTTATTCTTCAGTCTCTCTTCCTAGTTCAAGTCCCAAGTTTTGAGTTCCTAGTTCCTAGTTCATTGAGTTCCGACTCCCTAGTTCCCAGTCCCTAGTGCCTCCAAGTTCCAAGTTTCCAGTTTCAAGTTCCCTTCCAAGTGCCTGCTACCTAATGCCTAATGACTAACTCCAAGTTGTACTGAACTCTTCTGTCTGCCTCTTGCCTTTTATGTCTCACTTCTAAGTCACGTCCTTAAGTCTTGGCTCTAAATCACACCTTTAAGACTCACACACCCAAGGGAAGATCCTGGGTATCTAATACAATATGTTATCAGAGTGTGCTCAGCTGTTGTAGGCTATTGTAATCAAGTCTCTTGCCAGGGTATATGGCTCAAGATGGCTGCAAGGATGATAGCTTCCTTCTGTCGGCTCCCCACAAACATGGTGGCAGGCCTACTCAAGAGCCACACTATTCTGGATGCATAGGCGGGACTAGAGGCTCCTGAGGCCTTCTAAGCCCAGAAGAGATCTGTGAGTGAGCAGGATACAGCTGAGCAGAGGACAGGGTTGTCAACATAAGGTTTGGCTAGCCTGACTTAGGAAGCACAGTCTCCCAGGTTCTGAGTGCAATACAGGAGGACATCTTAGGTTGCACATAGTCATGGGACCTCCCTACAGAAGCTGCATCTGGCTTCGTGTGAGCAACTTTTCCTTCCCATCTTTGTTCATCAGAGTGATAAGGGTCCCCGTTGCTTTCACGTGATGCTGCCCAACAACTGCTTTCCAGGATGTCCTCCCAACAACCATGTCACCTTCTTACTCTTACTAACCCACAGAGTCAGAGAGTGAGGACAGGCTATTCTGCTTCTCTGAGCTGTGTCAGCATCTACTGCTAGGTAGCTTTTGTGGCCGGATATCTTTAAGCAGTTAATGTTCCCTCTGCCAGTTTTATCTCTACCTCTTACATCTCCTAGATCTTCAGTTGTTACTTGTAGTTTTTCTTTTCTTTTGTTTTCTTTTCTTTTCTTTTCTTTTCTTTTAGAAAAGGCTTTATCTTGGAACTGTGCTTCAGGTGAGGGTAGTGGTCCCAGGCTTGTCAGAAAATCACCCAAGTCCCTGAAACTTTTCACTGGTCTGGGATGCTCCCCCATCATCCTATGCAAGTAATATCACTGAGGGCCCCAAGAAGGCAAGATGCCTAGGCAGTGTCTTGGCTTGGGGTCAAAGTGAGTAGAAACAGCCAGATTATGCTGTAGTTTCAAGGGTGTCCAAAATAGCCCAGGTTACCAGGGAACTCTGCAGGCCGGGTCCCTTGAAAGCATCCTGGTTCTGATGCCTTGTGGAAAAAAACTCACAGAGGGAGTCCCGCAGCTGGGACAAAGTCTCCAGGGCTGGAGGCAAACTCCTGGGCGGGCTTCCCGAAACACTGGTGGAGAGTCTCATATTCACAGAGCTGCTGTGAGCATAGCTGACTGCTGCATCAGGAAGGTTGAGGGTTCCAATTGCTGGGAATCTGGCTGCAGGTGCAGGAGACACGTGGAGTCCAGTTTTTCAAAGCGTTTATTGTTCATGGCGTGATGAATGGGTATAGATGGTTCATGCTCCCCCCAAAAGCCAGGGGAGCCTGGCTTTTATAGGGAGGGGGAAAAAGGGGAGGGAGTAACTTAATTAGCTATGCCCCCAGCCTTTACATAACTCATTAATATTAATCACACCCTATGTGAGTAAAGGGTGCAGGTTGAATGGAGATTAGACCTCCTGTCAGGAGCCTGTGTTCTGGGGGCACAGCCAAACATTCACAACCCAAGAACCAGGATACCCTTCCATGGCCGACATCCCACTCTCTTTTCTTTTATAAAAGGAGGGGCAACTCTCTGTCATCTGTAGTCTGTAAAGTGTAGGTTAATTATAGATGTGGAATAGTCTGGAATCTGGGAGTCTGGGGAGTTATATGCCATCCCTGACAGGCAATGTTCTGTTGGGTCCCTGGCTACCTCAAATACAGAGCTCTACCAGGGAGACCAAACCATCTCTTCACAGTTCAACATCTCACTCTCTTTTGGTGAAAATTTTGAAAGAGGAAGTCAAAAGAAAACTTTTGGCCGGAGGGTGTAGCATAACTAAGCCAAGGGTAATGGGAATTGAGGGTAGGGTTTGGAAGGCAGGGGATCATTGAATCCATTTAATATAGATTGTACAGTTTGAGGGTAATGACATCTGATTAATGTAAATAGACTTTATGTTTTCCTCACTAACATGTAAATTTATCTATGTGACTTTGGCAAAAGAGTTCATCTGCAGCTGGAAGGTCTGGATCTGTCTTCTGTAGCGAGTGTCTCTGCATTTTGGTGTGTATCTCTGGATCTCAGCATGTCTCTGTGGTCTTCAGTCAGATGAGGTGGCTGGAAGAAGGCAGTTTGGCAGTTCTAGTAGGTTGCACTGTCTCTGCATCTCGATGTGTCTCTGGAGTCTGCAGTCAGATGAGGTTGCCGGAAGAAAATAGCTTGGCATCTCAGGCAGGTTCCAGAGGATGGCATGGATTCTGTTGGATCTGTGGGTATATCTGTAGAATAATCACAACAGGGAAGCAGCATCTTTTGCAGGGAGATGTCTGTAAAGGCTGGATATTGAGCATTGAATTGTTTGGGAACAAGCACATTATGGTCTGTCATTAAGATCCTGGAAAGGCAAAGGTGTTTGAGGAAATTTTAGTCCTGGAAGGTATCTTTCAGTCTGTTTTTGGATGGCTGAGGGAGAAAAACAATGTTAGTTATGTATCTGGGATTGGCAGAAACAGTTTGTCTGTAAAAGAAATTAGTTGTTAATTAAGACTCAAGAAATGGTGATCAGCAAGTTAACTTAACCTGTGGAAGGAAATTTGATGGCTTTTGAACCTTGAAGAAAACATAAAGGTTGAAAAAAAATGTTGGACATATATCATGAGTGTTAGATAGAAAAAGAAGCACTAAAACAAAAAAATAACAAAATTTTTGGTTGAAAAGCACAAGCATTGTTGTTTTAGGTGTTCCTGTTCAGGAGAAATATAAAGGTTTAAAATTTTTGGTTGAAAAACATTAACATTTGTTGTTGTTGCAGGTCCTCCTTTGGGGGAAAAGGAGCAGTAATTTCAGGCTTAGAAGCAGTGGGAGTGGAGGGACCTTTCTCTGCCATGTGGCATCTGGGTGCTCTGCCAGAGAGGTTCTGTATTCCCCCTTTGTTTTTTTTAGAAATCTTAAACGTAGAGAAGGTGAAAAAGGCTAACTTTGAAGAAAAGTTTAAAGCAGGAAGCATTGGAGCTTGATAGGAGAGATAAGAGACAGATAGAGTGAGAGTCTGTGTCTTTGGGAAAGACAGATGGAAGTTGGATTGGAGCCAGGCAGCTTTTGAGAGAAATTGGCAGGTGGCACGGGGGGCAAAGGGTGCAGGCAGGATTTTAGATCTGCTGCTTCAGGCAAGCTGGCTGAGCTAAGTAGGTTTATTCAGCTGTGAATGACTGAGAGTGAGGGGAAGCGTAGACTGGCTAAGGAACACAGAGCTGGGTAGCAAGCAGGGTCTATCCCTGTTGCTTCAGGCAAGCAGGCTAGGCCAAATAGTTGTAGCCTGCCTGCTGCAAATAACAGGGGGTGAGGGATGGGGTCAGGAGAAGAAGCCAACCGGCAGGGCGCTAGGTACTAGAGTTTGGAGCCAGTGATCTTGAAAGAGAGGACAGTCTCAGCCTGGAGAAGGAGTCTCTCAACCAAGGGAAACAGTCTTAGAAAGAGGGTTACAGCAGGTGCTGTGGCTTGAAGGACAGTTGTTAGCTGTGAAGGAGCCCCGTCTGTGGAGCTGGGGGAATGGGACGAGTGGGGGGCTAGGGAGCCACAGCCATCTTGCCCTTGAACTGGAGAACATGTGAGGAGAGAAACCTAGTTCTTTTGAACTAGGCAGGAGTTAGACTATGGCTAAAAATCAGAGAGAGAAAGAGGGGTGGGGTGGACAGAGAGAGATGTTACTCACAGTTTGTCAGGCATCAGCAGGGGGCACTTGTGGAGCTGGCTTTGTGCTTGTTGTCCACCACCTGTAGGAAACAATGTAGGCCCGTGCATGGGTGCACGAGTGTGGATCTGTTGTGTCACTGGTCTTAGCCGTTCTTTGTCCAAGGTGTGTGTCTCAGGGAGACTGGGTCTACCACAGAGGAGCAGAGGCTAAGCAGATGGGCTCACACCACACCAAAGGGACTCAGTGAGGCTCGCACTTGGGCAGGGAGCAAAGTCAGCTTGATTTTAGCAGGGACTGGTGCAGGACTCTCAGTGAGAATCTCCACTCTGGGCCCCAGCCTCCACAAGGGGTACGAGCAAGCGGCACGACAAAGACTGTGGGGGCACATGGCAACAGATTCATGTGCTGAGATTGGCGGCCATCTGGGGTCTGGGAACACCAGCAGGATGGAGGTGGGAATGCACAGGGAGAGCGCTGAGATAACCAGGAGAGCCCTGGCACCATGGCTTGCAGGAAGTATATTTGCTTAGCAGACTCAGACAGGATGATGCTTGTAGACGTGTGGGTGTTTGTGGTTCACGTTTGTGGTGCCAGCTGTGGGAAAAAACTCTCACGGGGGAGGGGGAGAGTCCAGTGGCAGGGTCCCATGGTGGTCTAGCAGTGGGGTCCGGGCAGGCTTCCCACACCGCCAGCATAAGGTCCCACGTGTGGGACTGGTGGCTGCAGTTCAAGGTTCTAAAGACTGTGAATCTGGCAGCAGGCCAAGGAAGGCCCAGGCGACATGTGGAGTCTGTTTTTCCAAAGCTTTTATGGTTCATGAATGGGTGTAGATGGTGTGTGATCCCCTCAAAAAGTCAGGGGGCCTGGATTTTTACAGGGAGGGGGAAAAGTGGCTGGAATAACTTTATTAGCTATGCCTCCCGGCCTTTAGATAACTCACTAATATTTTAGTATATGGAAGTCGAGACTCGCTAATCACTCCCTCTACCTGTGTGCTACATGACTGAAGGTCACAGGGTAAATGGATTTACCTTGTTCAAGACCCAACAATCTGACCTCATCAGTGAAAAATCAATTCACTCCTTCTATCTAAATTGCCCTGAGTGCATCTTACTCTGATTTTCTAACCTCATGACCTCTGTCCAAAGAACAGGACCCTGATGCCTGAAGTCCTAATGTCTAAGAGTAGTCTACAAAGTCATAAACCCAGGATATATATATTAAAATTGGTCAGCAGAAACATGAAAGCCATTCCATATTCAAAAGTAGGCAGCTAATTTATCACGAGACGTACCTGGGAACTACCCCTTAGTGTGTTAGAGATGGATTTTGCTGCTGCCAGGCTTGCATGACATGGATGTTCTAGGTTTTCATGAAGACTGGATAAAGAAATGTTCAGACCTTCTCTACTCTCCAAGTGATTCTTGATCTTTTCCTGTTGCAGGAGTGTTTAAAATTTCTGCTTTCCTTGACATGGTATGAGATTTTTGCCTCTAAAGATTGGTATTCTTAATAGTTTTAGGATATGTTAACATTCTTATTCTGTCCATGGGTCCTCCAAATTGTGTTTCTGACACAAAACCAGGAAGACCCACACTTTCCTCAATCTCTGAAGTGAAGCTCAAATCATTCTTAAGGGCTCAAGGGGTCCTCAGGCATAAACTGAGGTTAATGACATAATCTGTCATTAACCAGGAAGACAAATGAATCCAGTCATACTCAAATAGTCTTCAAACCTACAGCTTAAGATGTACTGAGCTTCCAAATTTCTGTATAAATAAAGCTGACTTCTAATTTGTCCACTCTGAACCAAGGATCCTCAGATCTTCCCTTATGGCCTAAGTAACCTTAACCTTAACTGTCTAGAACCAGTGTGCTTCACACCTTTCACCAATAACTCAAGGGGGTTTCAGATGTACTCCCTCAACATCAAATGTGTCAGTAACTCCACAATGTTCAGGACACCATTAACATACAATACCTTTGAGAACCTGAAACCTCAGACATTTATGAATTGCCCAAATTCACCACTGAATGAAAACTCGAACTGAATCCAAGGCCATCTACCTTTAATCAGCCCACCATAAAGGTAACTGTCTTCCACACACACTCATGTGCAGATTAGTTTAAGTTTAAATAGGGAACAGATCCAGGGACTTTGAACCAGTTAGTCAGAAGAAACCTCAGGTCACTGTCAAGTCTGCACTGGCGTATTCAGAGATAAGAATTTTCTGGAGTTCTCTGAAGACTTGGAGGCCCGGAGTGCCTGGACCAACCTCCTCTACAGATGGTAAATAAGAATATTCCCCTACTGTCTAACAGGATTGAGGGTCTTTCTCCCGTCCAAAATTTTGATATTTTTTCCTCTGATGAATGAGGCCTTAAAAGTTACCCCTTTGTCTCAATAGGCTCTTATAACAATCCCTTCTGCTCAGGGGCCTGTGGGATATTTTACCACTGACCAAGGAGCGTTGCTCCCCTTGGTCAAAGTTCACAGAAATCAAGAGAAGGAAGCAAATCCTAGAATGTTATCCTACTTCCTTGAGTAAAGTCACATGACATGTTGTGAAATCATTAGTCTATCATAGTTCTGGTTGGTTGAACATAATTCTCAAGAGGTAATCATGCTGAGGACACATACCCATGATGATCATGAATCACAATAACTATATTTGGTCTTCTGCTGCTTCAACTAAAGATATGGATATCCTAGACTGTGAAGAACAGTTAGAAGGTGAGGCAATGCTAAGATCTCATGAGCTAAGGTAAGCAATCTGAAAAACAATAGAAAAAATATCTGAGGATCAGTTCACGATATCAGAAATTTGTGGACTAATGTTTCTCAAATTTCTCCTTCAGCTCAAGAAATACTGTATGTTAAGTAATGATGATATGGAGAATCTTTGACAAGCATACTCTGTCAATGAAAAGCACATGTTCTATCTTCTTGGAATAAGAAAAATCTAGACACCCTTAAATTTGAAAGGGACTTAATACCAATTCTTCTGATTATGTGGTTGACAGAGAAGCCACTGACATAAAAACTCACACAAATATTCAGGAAGTTGTATGGGATTCCTCAACCTAATTGAATGTTTAAGCTTCATTTGGACATACTGAAATGATCTGAGCCTCCCTTTGCTTCAGTGAGAAAATATGATGTCTCCTTAATCAAAAGTAGAAGGAGTGAGTACTCCATAAAAGAAGGAAGGTCCTGATTTCCTTGTGACAGGAGAGATGATCAGAGTATAGAAATTTCCATAATGTTTTGAGCAAAGATCCCCTGACAATGGTTTCTTCAGAGAATCCACTTCTAGTCATAGAATCCTCAGTTCTGTTTCTCTAGGAGGTATAATGTTTATCTTCTGACCTTGTGACAAGTCATCCCCAAGTGGCTGAAAGGATGGCACACCACTCTGAATGAATATCCTGGGACGTACAATGATGTTTTTGGACCTGACAGTAACAATCTGAACCCTGATTAAACTTCTATCTTTAGGATTGCCACTTAAAATGGAGCAGGTTCATCTTCGTTGCCCATGCCTCTGCTGCTGCTGGACAGCTTGTCGAGAACATAGAGCCAAAGATTGCAAACAAATTTATAAGAGAAAAATTCTCTGATTGCTGGGAAGCACATCTCAGTGTCTCAGAGCACATGAGTATTCTGGACTGTAAAGACATTTGCACCTGATATGGTATTTTCTGCACCTTCTTTCAATTTGCAATGTAATCTTTTGCCTGATTGATTATGTGACCTTCCTTCTCTTCCCTATCCTCTCAACATATTCCCTCTCAAAAATGGGACCCATGACCTTCCAGCATATGGTCAATTCTGGTTCAAGGTCCAATCGTCCAAGATTAGAATCAGAGCATAGAACCTGTGCCATCGGATGCCAGGCAACTCCATAGAAATGTAATAATGTCAACCTTTCTGCCTCAATCTGGATAACAGAACAAACTAAAAATAAACTAGCCAGCAACCGTCATCCAAACCATTGGGAAAAAGAAATAAGTTGCTGCCTGCTTTCTCCCAAAATGAACACACACTATAAAGATACAAAACTCTGAATAAGAACTGGAAACTTATTTTCACTGCTGGAAACTTTCTTCACTGTATAGAGTACTTGGGACCTTTACCTTTTACAGAATTATATATGGCACCTTGGCACTGCCTGAAAAAGATTCTCTCAATAGGGCCTGGGGTTTTCATTTCTTACATGGGGTTCACTTCTCCCAGTGTTAACTTACTGCTTCTCATTACATTGAACAGAATGACAGATCTCTCCTAGGGCTAGCGTTTTTCTAGACCCCATTTCCCAAGTGAGGCCTTGAGCACGTATTAAGCCTTGCGTGGTCCTTATATATTCCTATTCCTACCAAGTTGTCTTTGAGTCTTTTCTCCTTAAAGGGTTGTCAGATCAAGGGAGCCTTATACCACTCATTCTACATAAAAGAACATCTAACATTCAATGTCTTTCTTCCCAGTAGGATTGTGGTCCTATTGCCTACCTCCACCCACCAAATGGATTTTAGATCTTCAATTTCTGCAAAGGGGGCCCTGGGAAATCAAAGTCTATAGAAAAGGCTCTCATTACTAGCCTCTGTTTCAAAGGGGTGTTTGAGACCTCCATCCTTTATACTAGGGGACTTCATGTCCCCTAGAAACTAAAGATCCACCAGACCTTCTCTTCTGCCCATGCCTCACAAACACTTCTATTAACAAAATTTTCTTTAAAGTCTTCACAAGATTAGAATTGCCACTGTCTATACTTGAAGAAGGGAGAAGTTGTCAGGGGGAGCCCTGCTATACCCTTTCAGTGTATAACTGAAGGCCAAAAATCAGCCATAGGCCTAAAATTCTCAATAGGCTTGACATACATACATGCTAACAAAATGTCTTGGGTCTCTGTAGAAAAGCTCAGAAACAGATGATTATTAGCTACTGTAAAAAAGCAGCTTTGGTGGAATGTTGCCAAGTCTTAGTCATCGACTTTGTAAATAGGCAGCCTTTTTGGATAGTACCAACTTAGATAAAAACAAGTAAATCATAGGTGAAGTCATAGTGACCTGTCTCCTGAACATTCATCCAGCTGACACTCTGTTCTGGGAGATATGTGTGCTCCCACTGAACACCTATGCTTCTGTGTCATCCCCTTCTCCATAAACTGCCTTTTTATGTATATAACCACTGTGTGAAAAAATAAAAATTAATGTTTAATCATACTTAAGACAAGCATTCACATGCTTCCCCATTCCCCCTTTAAGGTGATACCACCAGACTCTGTTCACAGCCCAGCTGAATGGGGCAGTGGACAGTTAGAGAGAGGAGAGAGATTGTGAGGGAGCTGGAATTAGCTCATAATTGTTGCCTGGTTTCCTTCCTGGTCAGTTGCCTGGAGATGCTTACTTAGTAGGTGCTTAGAATTGGAGTCTGAGGCCAGGGCCTGATTGTTAAGGGGTCAGGTTGAGATGGAATATTCATTTCTTGTTAGATATGTCCTTGTTCTCAGCTCATTGTGCTAGGTGGCCTTCAGGTTAGATTGTGGAAGTCGGCGACAAGTTCTTCTGAGCTTTGGTGGTCAACAGATGACTGGATGACTTTTGGGGGCAACATCTACCAGAACTCATATTGATGGATACCTGAGATACCAACCTTTGTGCCTGGGTAAGTAGACCAAGGTTTTTATGGGGGCCCTTATTTTCATCTCCCACCACACTCTGGTCTCATTCCAGGGAAACTGAAAGCCTGGGGGATGCTCAGAGAAGACCACCCATTGCCATGTGTCCAGTGCAGAGCCTCCTGCTGCTATGTGGGAAGCCAGTGTTGAGACTAATGCCAATGGAGAAGGTTGGTTACCCACCCCACCCATGTGGTCTCTGTTCAACTTCCCCTGTCTCCTGAGCTCTCTGACTCCACCACGCAGGTGCCCTACCTTCTGAAGAACATTCTAGGGCCTTCTTGGTTGAGTGCCTTGATCTGGGATGTGAGAGAGTGTGGCCAGAAACCAGAGAGTCTGCATCCACAAGAAGAGAACTGGCTGTCAGCTTTAGGAGATGCCCATGTGGGCAGAATAGGGCAGGTATGGGTCTTGGTTGATTCATAGCAGATGATTCCAGGAATCTTGGTAGGAATGGAGAATTGGAAAGCAATGGCAGGCTTCTCTCCTGGTGGTTGTTAGTGTGGTCTTCTTCCACCAGCTGTGACTTAAGCTCTTGATAGTGCAGGGGTGAACCTCTGAAGAATCTCAGGGCTCATGAAAGGAAGACTTGCTGGTAAATAGTGAAAAGCATTTCTCAAAAGACCATGACATTCATCATCTGGTAAACAGAGAGGTGCTTCTGCCCTAAAAATATATCTAGAAGTGTATATATTGGTGAGCCAAAAGGAGATAGTAGAAGGTTTGTAGGTAGGTAGGTAGGTAGGTAGGTAGGTAGGTAGGTAGGTAGGTAGGTACATATGTAGTTAGGAAGGTAGGTATGCAAATGATAAATAGATAGATAGATAGATAGATAGATAGATAGATAGATAGATAGACAGATAGATGATAGTTGGATAGATTGGTAGATAGATAGATAGATAAATAGATAGATAGATAGATAGATAGATAGATAGATAGATAGATAGATAGATAAAGTTGGTTGATAGGCAGGTAGATAAGTAGTTAGGTAGGACAAAGATAGATAGATAGATAGATAGATAGATAGATAGATAGATAGATAGA
>JANHMN010000050.1:21071-49909 GCA_030674055.1 Rhabdomys pumilio | reverse complement strand
ATATAGACCCAGCAGGTTAAACTTTGAATATGCATATACATATACACCTATGCATCTAGTAATTTTTAATGGAGGCCATGGATGTGAAAAAGAACAAGGAAGGAGTGTGGGAGAGTTTGTCAAGCAAAATAGAATGGAGAAATGATGCAATTATACTATAGTCTTAAAAATAAAAATTAAAAATAAGAAAAAACAATTAAAACTAAAATAAAATAAAAAACTATAATCTGTATTGAGTTAATTGCAGTGCAGTCATTCAGCTTTTCATTTTCTGTTAATATTGTCAAGCCATCTAGAGTAGCACTATTCAAGGTCCTCAAACCTTCCAATATGATGCTTCCCTACCTTAACCTCCCAGGTAACTTGACAAAATCTGTTGACTTCTCAGTTTTTCCTCAGCAGGAACAATCTCTATGTCCATGAGTCTTGACAGAAATAAGGAGCATCAAAATGTTGTTTTAACACACAAAAATCCCAGCCATTTTACTTTGCCAAGGAAGACACATGAGCCAGATGCTGGGATGAAAGACTGCTGTTTCAGAGACACAGGCAAACACTAGCTTACCTACCTACTCCACTGACATCTAGAAAGGATACTTTCTTTCTCCTTCTGTATGCTGTCTTAAATGTCCTTTGTTCAAAGAACCCACTTTCTGTTTATTTTTGTTCTTTCTCTGTCAGCTGGTTACTTGCTCTGCCTCTTGAGTAGTGGTTGACATTGTTTAGCTTCGGAATAAAGCTGTGTGCTGTGGCTGAGCCACAACAGCAGACAGATACAGCTAAAGACAGATGCAGTAAACAGACAGTTCTTGGGTTACTGGTCTGTGCTACGGATGAGCAACACCACAGCAAGGGGTTTTCAGTAAGAAACACAATCCTGGGTTTCAAGTGTGATCAAACATCCTGCAGCATTATCCAGCAGTGTTCTCTTCATTATGTGAATAGAGCTTTCAGGACACTCTTCTGGCTGTTCCCAGGCATGTCTGAGAGCATCATCATGGGACTCCCAAGGATCACCAGAACTGGGCTCTTCAAGCTGGTGCATATGGCCAACAGGGACTCAACTCCCAACTCATTCTCTGCCCAGAAAACCTCTGACTTATTTTTAAAGATTTCTTCTGCAGGCCAGAAGAGGTCATCAGATTTCATGGTTAGCTCTCTAGATGCTTATTAGCCATCAGGTGGTTGCTGGCAGTTGAACTCAGGACCTTTGGAAGGGCGGTCAGTGCTCTTAACATTTCAGCCATCTCTCCAGCCCGGAAATCCCGATTTTTTTTTGACACGAATGAATTTCCCATCCCTCTTGTCACATAATTTATGGCAAAATGTCACCATTTCTGAGTTTGGCTTATTGTCCTATGTGCTGCTGAATAGAAATGTAGGGATCTAGGAGTCACCCCACAAACCACATGAACACTGATCTTACTTAAGCAGACATGCTTTATTGAATGCACATCCCAAACTAAATAACCAGGGCAAAAGATCAAAAGTGGTTTTCGGACATTTCTTAGGGCCAGCTCAGTATAACAACCACAATGAGCTCACTCACAGGTTCTGGAAACACTGCCTTCTGAGGACCTTCATTCCAGTCATTTTAGACAGAACAGTTCATGTTGACCTTGAATCAGATGTATCCTAGGTGAAGTTACAGTTGTGCAATGTCTAAAGATGAACAAACCTCATAACATACAGAATATAACAAGGACTATGATCAGCATGACTCTGCTCAGAGTCGTTTTGTTTCCATACATGACTGACAGTCATATACAGCAACAATAAGAAATAGCACCCAGCCATGGAACAAAATGGTTGCAGCTATGCAAGTAGGACAAGCCTCAACAAGAACAACTCTGCATCATTAGGACAGATGCCTTCATGACCTCACCATGGTCAGACAAGGTCCATAGCTTCTACAGTAGCTCCTTGGATGGGGAACAGAGAATGTGTTTGTTACCAGAAGTAGGGGGCTCAGCAGTGCTGTTCAGCCTGGTCAGTGCCCATTCCGGCTCACTCTGTCCCTGCAGAGGATCCCAAGGTGAGCTCCCATTTGCCTGTGAGGCTAGGCCAGGCCCACAAAGGCCAGGACACAGTGCTGGCTTCCCACTCCTCAGTTATGCTAGATTCTCCACTAATGTACTCATGTAAAGAAATAAGTTACTGTCACCTCATTACTGATGATTGTCACCTCTTTAGGGGTGAGCCACACCCAGTAGACAGCTGTTGCTTGACTACACACAAGCCTCTAACAAATCTGTGCCCTGGGAAGAAAACCCAGATAAAAGTGGGATCGAGGTGCTTGAATTCTGCCCTGTAGTGAACTCAGAAATGTGGAAGCTGGGAGAAATATGAATGGTTAAATAGTGAGCAGTGGGGTTTTCCTCAGCACTTGACACTTCCTGCTGTGACAGCATCATTTAGGGAAAGCAGAGGTTCTCATAGGTATAGTCCTATGCTAGGAGCAGTGGCTATTACTCAATAGTTAAGATGACCATGACCACTCGCATTTGGTCTTACTGTGGACCTAAAAAATGACAAGAGAATGGTTCTTAGAATTGAATGATCATTGCTAATTCCTGTCCACCTTCCCACAAAGAAAGGCTGGAAGTGAGAGCATGGGAAGGTCTTTGTAATAGACATGGGTTGGTGGGTGAGGCCTTGGATGTAGGGTGTGTCTCAGTGTTGTTTTCTGAAACAGGGTCTTCTGTATCCCATGTTAACCTTGAGCTTAGATAATCCTGCTTTCACTTTCCAAGAGCTAGGCTTACAAGAAGGGCCTCCTAGACCGTGAAGACAGCACTGGTCACTGAGAGAGACCTGTGTTTCTTAATGTTGAGGTCTACACTCCAATGCTAGTATACATGTAAACATTTAGTTCCATACCTGCCAGCTATTTCATATTGTTGCTGGAATATTGCCTGTGAATCACTGATACAGAGAGAAACTCTGACTCCAGGAAAAGTTCTGCTCACCACATATCTGTTAAGTTCTGTGATCTGAATGACATCTGCTAATCTTAAGAAATTCCACAAAACTTTGCATAGGACCCATCAAATTAATGATCAATATGAACGCTTATATCTAGAACGAGCTGAGTCAGAGCTAACCACCAGGTGACTTGACACTTCCTGCATCTTCATATGAGCTACTTGTTTTTTGTGGTTTTTTTTTTTCTTTATATGTTGACAAAGAAAGATATTTGGGGCCTTGGCTTTGCTCCTAATTTTGAGTTATGGTTCTGATCAGTGATTAGTTGAGGATGCATATAATAAGCCATTCCTGTTTGACCTAGATAGTTGTTTGTGTGGTTTGTGGGGAGACTCATGATCCTGAACTACACCTAGCCCCTTACTCTGGCAATGAAATATGTCTATATGTATTGTTCTATACTCTCTGCCTGCATATCTTTCCCAAACCATGTTCATTATATTCTTATTTTCTTCAGTCACAATCTCGTGGTGTGTCTCACAGAGCCCTGTAAGCAATCGTGCTTTGGTGTCCTTGGTGTAGATAGAAGCACCCCATACTAAGTCCAGAGACTTTTTGATTGGCGGCTCCACTATTTCACTTTCTGTGTCAAGAGAACTCCACAGTGTTTTCAGCACCATGATGGATGCACATGTCTCTCCCAGGGCATCTGGGGGCAACTTTTGAATGCTAAGCACATGGCTTCTATGACTGTACCCTCCTATCACACAACCACATTGCAACCTGCCCTGCAGGCTCTTCCTAGATGTGCTTTCAAACAACTGTAAATGATGAGACAGGACATCTGTCCTCCTCCACATTCATCCTGGTGTGATTTCTCAACAGTCTTTAATGGTTCATATTGCAGAATAAGGACAACTGGAGGTAGGAATTAGACAAGGACTTTCTGGGCAAGGCTTGGAAAGGTAACACTCAGTTGCACACATAGGAATTACTTTGGTGTTTCCAATCAAGCCTTGAGCAAATTCTGGCTTTGTAAGGAGGAGGTGCTCAATGGCTATGTCCCAGGAGAGTCTCCAGGAATGGGTACCTCAGCTTCTTGTCAGTAGAGGGAGAACATTAGCAGGGACCCAAAGGCTGTACCTCATGACATCAGCAGCAGTTCCTACTTGGACATTCTATTGTCTCCTAGAGAGTCCTTGGCATCCCTTGTGATGTCACCAGCATTGTAGTGTCTACAAGTACATCTAACGTGTCTCATTCACTGTCCACAGCATATTGTAGAAACATGTTTTCTCGACTGAGAAGAATTTTTCGGAGAGAAGAGGTGGACCTGAGAGAGATTATGGAAAATAGGATGGAGGCTGACTTTTCAGCTGAGAGTAATGAAGGACGAAGGAGGTGGTCTTGGAGAATGTGGAGTAAGTTCTGGGCAGTGGATGTCGAGAATCCTGGCAGGGGTGGGCTTGAGCTGGCCTTTCTAGGAACAGGGCACATGAACTGGAACCTCTAAGAAGCCAAAGGATTTCCATAATTATCACAATTCTTGAAAAATGAGTGATTTCAGAACATTACTTTCTCCATCCCTTAAGGCAAGCGATGGCAAGTCCAAAGCTATTATTCTGTACACTCCAAGTCTTTACTTTTACTGATATTATGGTTGTTTTATGGAGACAGAATGATATCATCAGGACTCACACAGGGTCTAACCTATGCCAATTTAGGGCAAGACATCATTGTACTTCACTCCCATGGCTTCTTATAGCTTCAGTGACTATGTGACAGTAGCACCAGAGAAAGATTTGTGCACTTTGCTATGACCTTATGTTGTCAGAACTCCCCTGACTTCCTCTCCTTGACAGTACCCACCTTAGCTTTCTCTATCACTGGTCCTGGGCAGCAAGCATTTCTCTACTGTAACCAAACACCTGTCAGACTTGATACACCCAGACAGACACTGGGTCCTGTTGCCTCTTCTAGGGGGTTGGTGTTTCAGTAGGGGGAATTGATCAGTGTTTTGTTCATGTCCTTCCCCTGCATGACATTTTAATCCCATGGCCTGGGCCTAGAGTAACAGGGTAGAAGATCTGAGCACTCTATGCACTCAAGAAACTGTGGATAGTGAATTTATCATCTGCCTTGTGAAACCACAGGACTGAGGGCTCTGAAGCCAAGTTGTACCCTTGCAGTTGATAATAATCCTGGAGAAGCCATCTCTCTGGTCTTCATAAGTATATGTAGGGAGACAGAGGAAACACATGGCTGCTTATATCTCCTGGTCTCTATTGAGTGATGGGAGAGCTGAGATCCACTGAGGTGGCACCTCAAGCCTGAACCAAACTCTTTGTTGTGTTGTTTGGCTCCAGGCATGTTTTCCTTGTGTTTTGGCTTCAGGGTGGTCTGTGTACACTCTATGCATTCTCACTATGCAAGTTCACTGGGTTTCCTCTACCTGCAGGGGTTGGCAGGAGGACATCATCCCCTGCAAGGGTCCTAGTCAAGAAGCTGGCCAAGCAGGGAGAGGAGAGGCTGACCGAAAAGCTGCAGTTCATTACCCAGAAGAGAAATGAAGGGAGAGATCAGCTGATCTTACTCACGGAGGGATCCATTAACAATAGGTGAGCATTGCTCTAAACACTGTGGTGTGAGTATGTGGTATGCAATGTCACTCTCATCTCATCCATTTAAGGTGGTGGGTTCTAGGAAGCTGTACCTCCAGAATGTCCGTGTGCCTTACCTCATGTCCCTAAATACTTCTTAGAGGAGAGGCAGACCTGCACCTTGGTCAGGAGTGAGCTGGGAAATGCACTCTTCTGCTTCCTCCAAAGAAAAGTTCAATTGTGGTCTGAGGAAAGAAGTCAGGCATAGAGGTAGTGGAGAGTGAGTTCCCAGCATGCATTTGAAAAGCCCTTAACAAGATGTGGCTTTGTGAGGTTCTAGGTGCTGTTTGTGATGAGTCTTTGAGATTCCCTGGCAGCTGACTGAGTGCTGGATGCTTCTGGCAGCAGCTGGAAGGGCCTGGTTCCACATTGTTATCTCAGTGTGTGAGTAGAAGACCTGTGCCTCATGGCTGTTCCTCTTTGTCTGTGTGTCTTATACTCTGAGACAGTAATGTTGCGTTCATTTCTTCTGCATCTCATTGTGCTTTCTCATTTGCTGTCTGTTCCTCTTTCTCATCCTCTGACTCTTTCCTTTTCTCATTCTTGTGGAATTGTCCAATTTTGTGAGTCTATGTATGTTTGTGCACATGCATATACATGTCTATACATTTTGTATATTTCCATTTCCCTCCACACTTTGGGAACTTTGGTTCTGTGATTTGACCTGGGGATTTTCCTGTATAACAATTTCAAGGTGATGTGAGTGCTGAGATCTGGGAGCCCCCATTATACACCACAGTGCTCTTTGCCTATCTCATCCCAATTGTCCATACATTTGTATTCCTTGGGCAGATTATAAAGCTGTGGAGATGTCTGTTGTCATCTCCAGAATTAAGTGTAATGTCTGTCTCTACACTTTAATTATCCAAGATGTAGAATCCCTTTGATGAAAACAGGTGAAATATAATCACAGGTTTCTGCTGGACAAATAATTGTGGCCTAGGCTCTTGAGACCATACCTGTCTAGATTCTATCCCTACTGAGTGAACATAGGGCACCCTCCATCTGGATGCCTAGCTTCTGCTGTCCTGGGGTCAGGATAGCAAATTTCCAAAGGTGAAGAAGGTTCCAGTACATAGAATCAAGAACGTGGCCTTCCCGGGCTGGGGTAGTACAGGACCCAGGCTGAGTTCATGTGTTCCTGAAAGCCCATATTCATGGAGTTCCATCTTCCTGGGGTCAGGCCCTTTCACAGGCTAAATCCAGAGTATGAACTACTGAAATACAAAGAGAAGGTCATGACATTTCTGCACGACGTACAGACAGACACCATCAAGGCCCGTAAAGATCTCCAGGATCTCAAAAAAGAGACTAACTTCTATAGGTAAGTACTGGTCAGGGAGACCAGCAGTTGTGGAATGGCCATTTCTGAATTCCTCTGAGTCTGGACTAGAGAGTTTAAAGGTCTGTGTCTCTCCTTTCTGCTTTTTAGCCATGAGTGTGCCTGGGGCCTTTTGGACTCCATCTTCCTAAGTTTGAAAGAGATGGTCACACCTCCCAGGATTGGTCAGGCATCCTCTGGAACCTCTTGATAGAACAATGGTTCAGAACCTGAGAGGTTTATTATGCAGTACTCTGCATCTGCGGCTTCGGCAGGGTTTTACAGAGCTGAGTGTGATGGACATAGATATTATGTCCTCTTGGTTCTACTGACCTATGTTGATGGTATTTGCCCCCTTACTAGTTGATGTTGCCCCAATGCATTGGGCTGTCATGGATAGATGGAGATCCCTCCTCCTTTTTTTTTTTCATTTTTTTGTTTGTTTGTTTGTTTGTTTGTTTTTGTTTGTTTTGAGAGGCTTGAGCCTTATTGCTATTTGGGCTTCAGCAATCATTTTTTCTTCCCTGAATTGGCTGTTTGCCATGTGCGCAGCTGTGATGGATGTAGGAGGTATATTGTGTTAGATCTTCATGGGAACCTGTGTCCTGGTGGAGTTAATGGCACCTGGAAGTAGTAATGGGAGGAAGTAAGAGGCTGCAGAATCTTATTATGCAGATGTTGTTTCCAGCAACCTGCAGAACCGGATAATGACTGAGAAGAATCTTGTACAGAAGAACTTGGACACACTGAATCAGGAGAAGATGGCAGTATTTGTTAACTTTACTGTAATCCAAAAATATGTGATTGACTCCAACCCAAATGATAAAGACGAACAGGAGAAGACCATTAACCTCCAGACCCAACACCATCAGGTAGGAACAAGCATCTGAGTTTGGCTAATACTGTCTGATGACATTTGCACATTGGATCCATCTTTGCTTTGGCCCAGCACCTTTCTAATCCATACTCTTAACCAGCCACCCACCTCATGCAATGTAGTTGTTCATTGCTCTGTCTGTGCACAAGTATTCGGGACATTAGTCTGTTGTGAGACACTGAATTATGGGCAAGTGTACCTTGTTGCTCTGCTTGAAGCTGCAGTCCAATAATGGTAAGAGATGAATAACCTGCTACATTCCTGCATTTTGTCATGATAGGAGGGTTGCTGTGCAGTGCTTTGAGTGAGTTCTGGGTCCTGAGACAGGTTCATGCAGACGTTCATGTGACATCCCAAGTCCAAGCACCTTGGAGGGATTATAGCCAAGTGCAAATGTCAAATGCGTGGTTCTAACTGTCCTTGACCTGGGTGGCATGTGGCCTTCTCCTTTCTTCGTGTAACACAATGAGGTCTTCTCCACTGCCCTGTTCTAGGTTTGCACTGATAGAAGTCTGAGTGACAGCTTCTTAGCCCATGGTTTTGTGAGTGTTGCTGGATATTTTGCCCTGCCTGAAGATTTAGCAGTAATGGTTTCAGTCCAAAGATCAATGTTGACAGTCTTGTCATAGTGGTTGGTGGCAGCAGCCTGAGAGCTGACATGAAAGTCCCCACCAAACCTGTGTCTTAATAACTGCCTTCCTCTCCCAGGTCTCAGAAACTACAAGAGAGCTTAAATTGTCGACATCTCAGAAAGAGCACCCTCTGCAGGATGAGGTACCACCTCAGGAGCCCCTTGCTACGCTCCATCCTCAACAGCCAGAGAAGTCCTTGGATAAATCTTCCACATAGTTCCTTCATCAGTGTGAATAAGCCCTAAGTCTCAGCCAGCGAACCAGCATGGCTGATTTGGGCTCTTATTCCCCTTCCTGTCCTTACAAGAACAGTTGAGAGAGACCTGATGTGACTGTTGCCACAAACTGTCCAAGAGGAGAAACAGCTGCAGCCTGTGCTGCTCAGTGTGCAGGGAGAGAAGCCTGCTCAAGAAGGTTTTCTTCAGAGTTTGTTTCAAGCTTTGTTTTCCATTGTTTGCATTTGTATTATGTTATAGGGAAGTTATATGTTCTTGTTATCATTTTTCATTTTTGAGTTTTGCTTTTAATTTTTTATATTAACTGTTCTTTTTAAAGCATGTTTTTTAATATTTTCATTTGTTTATGAATAAAAATTGATTTGCAATTCTTGACTCTTTTTTTTTACATTATCTTACCTATGCTTTAATATATTAGCAGAAATTCTATCAGTTCGACATCCACTACCATAAGACAATATATGTTATTGAGATAACACCCGTGAGCTCATAGGGTTACATACATGAATCAACATTACAGTAACTGCAGTCTCCCACCTTGTAAAAACTGTCCTGTCAGAGTTAGTTTGCGGTCCACTGAAGAGCATGGTGTATTGGTATGAGCACTAATCTGACCATCACTTTCCAGATGATCTAATACAGAAGCCTTGACATCTGCAGGCTCATTGGCGAAATGGAGTCTCATTAATAGACATGTTGTAAATATTTAGTGAATGCTTATCATCTGTCTGTGAGGGAGCAGGATCTGCTCAGTGCTCGGGCCCAGACCAGAAGGACCCAGTGCTCCAGGCCAGGAGTGACTTCCTGGGTCCTAGTTGGTCTCAGTTACTCCCTTTTTAAGGCAGGTGTTGCTGTCAGCTTACATAAGATACTGCCTAGTTTAGAGCTCCTGGGAGGCCTGCTTCCTCTGGGTTCTGTGAGATTGGGGGCAGAGCTGCCTCCTGGGATTTGCTCAGTGCTCGGTCCCTGACCGGATTGGTGTTCTTAGTTTTTTTAAGGAACAACAAGTCTCATTGATTGATAGTCTGCAGCTTATCACTAATGATCTATTCAGTGTCAGACAATGTTTCTGCTGTTTGGTACAGACCACCGGTCATGCTTCTAGACTTATAGTTTGTCATAGACTTCACAGGGACATAGACTAAAAGAGAGCTGTCAGAAATGTTTCTTTGGAAGATTATTTTAATATCATATACTGCACTAAAATTTTTATTTTAGTGTGAAAGTTTACAGAAAGTAGTCTGATTATCTGAAAATCATCTTTCCTCAGATAATGAATTCTGTTTTGCTAACACCAACAAAGGCAATGGAGGACTACCTCATTCGTGGACTGATTAGGAGATGCCTTAGTACTGCAAAAATGACCTACGCTCATAATGACTTAATTCAGTTCTGAAACAAATGTTAGCATATGCAGTTTCTATAGATCCTTGAGTACGCAAGGAAATGGCCATTCACTTCTTCCCTTCTGTACTGTGTATCACACTATCCTGAAGTCTCAGAGCCATAAATATAGTTTTCAGTGTGGAAGCAAGAACCATGTTTCAACTATCTAAGGAATTGCTGTAGACACCAGACATCACTCAGAGTAGCCAAGAAGCACAGACATTGTCAATGTGGCGAACTTACAAAAAGTTTTAATAAACCATGTTTCTCTTAACTTAAACTTGTTTGTCAATCCTGAAAATCACCTCATACAGTAGGGGCAGGAATAACCAATAGAGTTTTGGTTTGAGAAACTGGGAGGTGATGGGCAATTCTATTAGTGGGAAAATTTAAATAAGATAAAGCTTGATTTTTGTCTTGTAAAACATAGTTTATTTTAGCAATTAGATAGCTTAGCAAAATGATGTTGGTGAGATTGATGCAACAATTTTGTGTTCAGAGTACATCTATGAGTCACATTAAACAGCATACTGAAAAAAAAACACCCAGTTTGCTCTTCAGAAATAAATAAATAAAATTTTGTTTTCGGTGAACAAGGTGAACCAAGCCTTCTCCATGTTCTATTTCTTGCTCCTGGAGGTTTCTTCAAGAGGCAATGCAAGAAAACAGTGACCTAGAAAATGAACTCATCGTAGGATATCTGATATTATGTTATTAATACACAATTTAAATTGGATGTCATTGGACATGTAAGTTATCACTTTCATGAGAAGTGCGTTGTAGCATGTATTTAATTGTGGTTGAATTATAAAACAGATGAATAATTTCTATTCTACAAAAATACCTAGTTATGTGCGATAAAATTTGACACTTTCATAAATTATATAAAATTATAACTAGTTGCAGAAATATCTTTTGTTTTACTGAGTCTGTGTAATGAAAGAATCTAGGATATGGGAAAATGTACAGGGAAGAATGAATGGATGAATTTGGGCCTCACTACCTCTGGTTATCACACAATGTTTTCTGTGGCATTTACACCATGTGTGTGATCAGCACACAGGAAATCCTTTTCCCCAAACATTTCCCAACTCCCTTTTGTCAGGTACAGAATCTACTTCATATTCTTCTTTAGATCATCTCAGACACTGTGGAACTTCACTTGCTTTAAGTATGTTTCTATACATCCTTGCAAAGCCAAAAACTCCTTAAGCCTCTGCCCAGGAAAAGACATTACTCTCATGTCTATTTTATCTGGGTTCTAATGTATGTTAAAGCAGGTGGTTTGAGTGGAAGGTGTGCTTACTAGTGACTTCTATCTAGTTTATGTTCTTATTGATTTCTGAGTTTTTACTAAAATTCTGTTAGTATAGCTTATATTACTGTTACCTTGTTTCTTAAGTATTTTTAGGTGGGACAATGCCATGAACAGAAGCATCTTGGAGAGGAAAAAGTTTATGTCTTTTTACACTTTTAGGTAAAAGTCTATCATGGAAAGAAATAGGGGCAGGAATTTAAGACAGAAGTTAGGAGGCAAAACTGAATGGCTCAGAAGCCATGCAGGAATGTAGCACTTTCTCATAGAACTCATAGGTGAGCAGCCGAGGGTTAATACTGCCCAATGGGGTCTATGCCTTCTCATACTAATCATTAATTAAGAAAATGCATTACATAATTGATGAAGGTGAAATCTTATGCAAGTACTTTTTAATTTAGAGTCCCTTTCCCCAATGATTCTATCTTGAATGAGATTGACATGAATCCATTCAGCACTCCTAGTTGGGTTCTTCAACATCCACCAGGAAACAGATATTTGTGCTCATGTTGTAACACAAATGCTAACTCTGAAGCTAATGATATTAAACCTAGTTCAAGAAATTGATAATGCTTGTCTGGGCAGATGAAATTATCAGATAAAGTTACTGATGCCTAAGCAGCAGGTATGAGAACTAGAGTTTATATCCTTAGGACACACATAAATACTTGGGTGTGGTAGCTTACTGTAATTCCTTCAATTCTAAGGCAGTGTCAGATGATGCTTTGAGCAATCTGTCTAGCCAGATTGGTTGTATTAGTCTAAGGAACTCTTCTTCAGTGAATAGGATGGAGAGTGGTTGAGGAAGATACCCAACATTCACCTTTGTCTTTCATGAATTGTAACCTGTTTATGCACATGTTCTCACACATAACACATATTCATTCATATCACACACATACGAATAAGAATAAAATATATTTATAGTGTGAATATTGGGGAAAAAACAAGGATTTTGTGACTTTAATAGGCATATTCCAAGACTTCTTTGCAGGGGATATTGTGACATTTTTATTAAAAGGAATACTAGTTAAAAGATTTCAGAATATCTTATGGGCTAAACTCAAGTGCATGCTTATGTATGCAAAATGTCAATTTGTAGGCCACTTTAAATGAAAATATAACACATTTAGCACTGCAACTAATTCTAGAGACTATTTTTTATCAGCTGAAAAATAAACTAACTGTTGGTAGGTATTTCTTCCTTCCTTCCTGCCTAGGCACTCTCACCATCCAGCACCATGCAGTCATCTGTCCATGTCTCAGACATACTGTCCATTGATTCATCAGGGAACATTTGGCTGAATGGTCAGGTACTCTGCATTATATTTTGGTACAATTTTAGTCTGATTAACTTAATAGTGTATTTGTAAGCAATAAAGAAAAGGTAATAGAAGGTCAGTTGTATTCTAATACTAAAACTAACCAGTGCTTACTCAGTTCCATGCCTTTGAAGGTGCTTTATCGACTATTCTGTTCCTGCCTTATATACTTCAACTTTACTTTTTTATCTTTGCACACACTTCTGAGTTCAGTGTACTGTTGTGGATAGCCCCAGCTTTGTATTTTGATACTAATTCCCTTTTCCTGTGAAAGGCTACAGAGGAGGTGTGAGTTTTTACACAGATGAATTCTAGTGAACCTTCTGCCTATCTTAATTTGTAAAATAAAGACTGGAGCCAGTGATTGGGCAGAAGAAGGGGAGGTAGAGAAATAAAGGTTGGTGGAAGACAGCAGAGGGGGGACTGGAGGAAGACAATGGTGGAAGAAGACGACAGAGATGAGGACAACTGGGAAGCAGGAGGTAGAAGGACAGATGCAGGGTCTGGAAAATCCTCAAGTTATAAGGGTCTCATAGCTGGGGAACAGAGTAGTGTAGCGGTATCTTCCCAATCTAGGATTACAGAATATATTCATAATCACTGAGTTGTGTTTTCATTGACTGGAAATATTTGGGTTGTAGATTTAAATATCTCCCACTACACGGTAGTACCTGGATGTGTTTCCTAAGTACATCCTGCATTACTTTCATAATAGTTTCAATCATTCTTTTGCATTAGTTTCTAACTTCTTTTTAGATAGTAAATGGTTTTTATTTAACAAATTTATGACCTCCTATGACACTAAATCTTCATTATATATATCCTAGTATTTGATGTATTTTTAATGCTCAACAGTACTGTGATAATATATAGGTGAATGAATATAATCAACCAAATCAACTGTATTACAATTTCAGGTGTCTCATGAAAAAAGGCAAGGGATTTAGTTACTCTTTGGTTCGGTGATGTGATACAGAAAATTTAAAGTTTCTTCTTAAGTTGTAAACCAGAGACATAAAATTCTCATATCAAAAAAAAAATTGTCTTCATAAAAAGGTTCACATGTACACAAACACCTTCCAAAGAATCTAAAAAAAATATTTACTCATACCTCCATTAGAAAAAATTACTTTATACGTCAAAGTATTCATTTTTAATGTTCATATTACAAAGGTTACATTTGAAGCTTTTCTATTTTTTCCCTATTCAGATATTTTTTATTTTAGGACAATGTGTCCACTACAACAATTTCCAATTTTCTTCCATTGGTTGTTGTTACATCTCCCCTATTCCCTAGAGGGAATTTTGGAAATTCACTCTAATTAAAACTCCATATTATCAGTTAAGAATATGCATGAAATACTGTCTTTAAACATGGTTTTATTAGATAGTATCTAAAGAAATATCCCTCATTTCCCTTTGTATGACTTTTCAAAGACTGCAATTGGGAAAAGGGCGGTATTTTACAATTCTATAAATTTTTCAGGCTGACCATTCTACAACCAATTAAAATTTTACCTTAGTCAAGTGCCAACATTTGTAAAGCATCCAGTGGCTTTGAGAGGAGGCAGAAAATTTACACTACTTGTATTCTCATTTAAGTTGTTAGGATAAAAGATAATATAAACACATTGATTTTTGGCAGTTCATTATTACGTGTTTATAAACAATTAATTCTCTCCATATAAAGTTTACAGTTTGATAGATTTTAATTGATATTTATACTTAGGAAATGATCACAATCATGATATTAAACACTTTCTTCTCTCTAAAATTTCCGTGGTCTTCGGTAAACTCTCATTTCTTGACCTATTCATTAGGGAGCAACTGGTCCTTCTTCTCTCAGTATAGGTTTGTTTACATTGTTTGAAATAGTACGTAAATGGAATTAGGCAGTATTTATTTTCTGGCCTTCTTCACTCAGCCTAGGTATTCAGGGAATCAATCATGTGGTTATGTGAATGGAATTGGTTCATTCCTTTTATTGTTGAGTATTATTTTTTTTCCCATGGGTAGTCTCAAATTGCTCACTGATTCATTTACTGCTAATATTTAGTTTTCCTCTGTTTTCCTAAATGGAAGTAAAGTTATTCCAAATACCATGTGAAAATAATTGTATGAACACTGTGAGAGTTAATTTATTATCATCTCAACAGGATCTCCACTTAAATTTAGAAATTTTAATAGAACCATCATCAGGAATTAAGATTTTGTCTATATTGCATCACTAGAAGACAGTACATCTTTGTTAACATGCAGAAAATCTGCTCACTAGGATAGGCTAATACTCAGGGATTGCTATATTAATTTAATAGTGTCAAAAAGGCATATCAACAATAAGAGTCAATCCTGAGATGAAATTTCTGAAAATCTTGCAATTTAGAATTATCCATCGCAACATGGAAACCAATGTTACCATCTCCAGGAAAGTCACGAAGATGCTTCCAGCCTTTCCTAGGTGGATCATGATATTAAGTGATTATTTAAATTCAGTTATTCCTTTGCCATGACTGTATGGAATTATCTTGATTAGGTTAATTGAGATGGGAAGACCACTCACTATGGGCGGTACAACTTCGTAGGCTTGTTTCCCATAAGGCTTGTTTCAAATAAGAGACAGAAAGCATGATTAACATAAACATTCATCATTTCATGATTCCTGATTGGAGATACAAAGATAGTAAGTATACTTAAGCTTTTTCTGCCAGGTATTTCTCACTTTGATAAACTGTATCCTAGAACAGAGATCCCAAGTAAACCTAGTCAATTCCTGCCCCTCCAAGTTGCTTTTGTTAGGATAATGTTTAACAGCAATAATACATTTTGCAAATATAGAGAAATGATATCAGAATTGGAACCATTTGTATAACAAATATGACTGTGTTGGTTTTAGGCCATTGGAATAATTTTTCTCTGAGAATATGGAAGAGTTTTGAAACTTTGGATAGAAAATCCCTTTGACTGCTGCAAGAAGAGCTCAACAGTAGGTGAGGATGTTAAAAAAATGAATGGTAGATGCATAACTCAAATGTTTTCAAAGGAGAACCAAAGTTCTATCAAGAACTGGGTTAGGAAAGATTTCTATAGTGTTCTTACAAGGAACCTGAATGCACTCTACTGTGTCCTGAAAATTATAGTAGGGCTGAATTTAAATATAATGGAATAATTAATTTGGTAGAGGAAAATTTAAAAGTGAGTAGTATTCCTGCCATGGTATGGCTACTCCTCTCTCAATCAGGTCTAGAAAGACAGATCAAAATGTGAAAAAGAAACGATATTCATATGATGTTGAAATTATATAACATTAAACACACACACACACACACACACAGAGGGAGAAAGAGATAGATAGATAAATAGATAGATAGATACATAGATACATAGATACATAGATACATAGATATATATATACACAGATATATAGATACATAGATAGATACATACATAGATAGAGAAAGCTTAACAAGAAATAAAATTAATATATACTTATGGCCATTTCTGTCACTTGCTATCATGGAATTCAACACTATACTCAGCAACTTCTTTGAAGCTGTAGATGTCCCAGGATCCTGAAATCTTCAGCATCACGCACTAGTACTCTGTTATAACTTAGGTTTCAGCTTAACAGGTGTAAGCATAACTTCTCAGTTCCTCCATACAGGGATTCTGAACATACCCTCCATTTCTCACTGGCTTCAGTGGCTCTCTGGAACAGTGGTACAAGACTATATAACATTGCCAATTTTTTTTATTATGTTGTTAATCTTTTTCTGGCTACTTTTCTACAATTTATTATTGATATTTTTATTTATGAATATTATGTGTCCATGTGTGAGTAGATATGTCCACCTGTATTTTTTTCCAGCAAGAAATCAAAATTTTATTTTACTTTTGAACTTTTAAACATTTCTACAAATAGGAATATTGAAAATTTTATTTTATTGAAAAAAACTATAGAATATTAACTATCTCCTTTTAAAACTTTTATTATATGCAGAAATTTTTGGTGTGTATATGAGCATGCTTGTATGTGTATGTGATACATGTGTGTATGTCTGTGTGTATATGTTTGTACTAAATATTATGCTGGTCTGTTTATTTATGTTGGAGTGTGTTAAGTTTCTTATTGAATTTGGAGCTCAGTTTAGGCTAGATTGATTAAAAATGAGTCCCAGGGATTTATCTGGTTCAGTTATCCTGTGATAGGATTATAGACATAAATCACTACATTCAATTTTTACAAAGTTTCTAGGAATCTGAGCTCAAGCCATCATGGTTGTATAGCATGCACTTTACCCACTGAGATATTTCTCTTGATGCCTAAAATAGTTTTAATGATTTGAAGCAACTTTCCAATATTTACCTACATTGTAACCATGGTAACTATTTTTGATGACCTTCGTTTTTTGTATTAATATGTGTTTCCACTTTCTATTATTCTCCTTAAAGGATTTAATGATTTTGGGGTAGGGGCTGGTTTTTGTAGTGTAGTTCTCTTGATAAGGAATTATTTCAGGTAGGTACACCTGGATGCATTGCTTTTGGACTCAATATATTTAATGTGGTTGTTTGCATCGGCATTAGTGATATTAGGAGGCAACTTACCAGTGACTGTTCAAGTAAAGTCAATAACACCTCTTCCTATCATCTGTTAGCTCTTCATAGTCCTTCAGTGAAGGCTGGGACTTCATACGCTGTAGATTCAGAAATAATTAAATAATGGTAGATGCAAACATCAATGTATCTTGTATAGGTGAAGACGATTTTTTAAAAGTCAACTTCGCAACTCTTGACAACAAAGAGAAATGTTTCTAGGTAGATGGATAGGATTGGCCCTCTTTGACCTTGGCATTCCATGATCTCCAATGCCAACCATTCTTTCTCTCCACCATTATCTAAGATGAGTGTGATATTCTATTTCTTTTATTCTCTGTCCCCATCTAGG
Organism: Rhabdomys pumilio; assembly: GCA_030674055.1. NCBI lineage: Eukaryota > Metazoa > Chordata > Mammalia > Rodentia > Muridae > Rhabdomys > Rhabdomys pumilio. Next base: position 32,290 of record JANHMN010000050.1, on the reverse strand, counting down.
TCTGTAGATATTTGGTAAAATCTCTTTGCTATTGTATTTTTCTCCATCTTCACATTTTTTTGATTGTCTTAAGTTTTTTTCAGGTTCTCTAAAGGTTGAATTTCATCCTATTCCTAGAATCAAAGTAACTTGTTATTTTAATCAATAAGAAAACATTTCACATCGTGAGCAAAGAGGTAGGAAAAGAGAATATCTGACGTCTTACTCTATCAACCCTACATCGGCTCTTTGGTCTAAAATTTTGTGCCTTAGAAGAATATCCACTTAAAATTTCCTGCCACTTTAGTGAGGAATTCAGAAACAATTAGTCAAAACATCAGTTGAAACTCTAAGAGTAATGGTCAGATAGATAATAAGGTTGGATGTAATTCCAGAAGCTCCTAGGTAATTTGGCATCTAGATTCTTAACAAATCTATGGTGATCATTACTCTGTTCTTTTTATGACATCATCTATTGTCCTTAGCGCTGATTGTACAGATTACATTTGATTTCCTGTCTTCTCATTCTTTTGATTGTTGTCTTTGACATGTACTTGACTTGTTATATCTGAATTTTTAGATTTCTAAATGCAAACTCTGAATAGCTCTATTATATGGCACATTGCCTTTTACTATGACAGAAATATTTTAATGGATCACTAGGTACATAATAAGCAAACAACATGAGTTTGAGTTGGCAATGCAAAAGAAGATGGCTTGTCAAATCAAAAGGAAGTGAAGGCTGTGAGGAGCTTAGAAATGAGTATATCTGAAAGCTGTAGGGTGTAAGCAGCCAAAATATACCAAAACACTGATTGCAGAGAGCTAAAAGCATTGGATCTTGAGTTCTCCTGGTGGACATTTTCTTATTCTGTTCATCATTCAATATCAGCTTATTGTATAAATGTCATAAGTATATTGGGTTTGTCCAATATTTTCTATATCTTGACTAGATGACAAATTGGAGAGTAGAAAGCAAGTAGAAACCTCCTAGTAACCCTAATTCTAACTTATTTAAAACTAAGTCATTTGTTTAGCAAAAGTCTACTGAGAATTTTTCTATAACAGGATGTCAAACACACATTGAAAACACGTCCTTGTAAACAAAGTCTAAATATCAGTAACATCATTTGCAAACAAAGAAGTCTAAGGAGCAAGATGATGAAGCCATTTTACTATCTTGTACAATAGACTTCACACTTAAAGTAATCAAACGAGATAAGAGAGGAAACTAGAGATTCATCTAAGCAAAAACCTACCAGGAAGACACTGGAATTCTTAACATTTATGCACCAAACTGAAAGGAAACCAAGTTCATAAAAGAAACACTATCACAACTAAAATCACACATTAATTCTCACAACACTGATAGTAGGAGACTTCAATATCCCACTCTTACTAATAGACATGTAATCCAGAGAAAAACTAAATAGAGATATACTAGAGCAAGCTGGCATAAACCAAATAGACCTAACAGATATTTACAGAATTCTTCATACGAACACAGAATAATTTATCTTCTCAGTACATCACGGAAATTTCTCTAAAACTATCCATTTCCTCAAACCCATAACAAATCACAACAGATAGAAGACTATTAAAACATCACCCTACAACCTATCTGACCACCAATGATTAAAGGTGTATATTAACAGCAACAGAAACAACAGAAGGCATACAAACATATGGAAACTGAATAGGTTACCACTGAATAAAAAAATGAGTTTTGTTGCAAATTAAGAAAGAAATTATATACTTTTTAGAATTGAAAGGAAATGAATATAAAACATATCCAAATTTATGTGGTCCAATTAATATAGCTATAAAGGACAAATTCATAAAAGAAAAAAGTGGAGAAATCTCATACTAATAACTTAATAGCACACATGATCACTGTAGTACAAAATGAAAAAAATATAAAAAAAAGAAAGAAAGAAAGAAAGAAAGAAAGAAAGAAAGAAAGAAAGGAAAGACATCACATCAAACAGAAGAAGATAGAAAAAAAACTAAACAAACCCAGAGATGAAGTCCAAGAAATGAAAAATTAGAACAATACAAAGAAACAATAAAACAAAGAATTGATGTTTCAAGAAAATCAGAAAGATTGACAACCTTATCCAAATTAATTAAAAGGTAAAGAGAGCATATCTAAATTAACAAAATTATAATAGACACTGAGGGAATATGGGGACTCATAAGATAGACAATAAAAACCTTTACCCTAACAAATTGGAAAAATCTTAAAAGAGATTTTTTTCATACATACCATTTTTCAAAGTAAAACCAAGATTGGACAAGCATATCAAGTGAATTTAAGTACTGCTAATATAGAAGCAGTCATTAAAGTCTCCCAATGGGAGAAAAAAAGCACAGAATAGTACCAGGCTTTCAATGAAGTGTTAATACCAATATTTGTCAAATTACTCCACAAATAACAACAAAAAAAGAAACACTGCACAAATCACTGTTATGTGGCCATATTTACTGTGATATCTATATGGTATAAAGACCCAAGAAAGAGAGGCATAAACCAATTTCACTTACAAATACAGATGCAAAAATTCTCAATAATATGCATGTAAATCAAATCCCAAAACATATAAAAAGATCATCTACCATTATCAAGAAGATTTCATCACAGAGATTCAGGGGTGGTTCAACATGCATAAATCAGTATATGTACTGAACCAAATGAACAGATTGAAAGGCAAAACCTACTGATCATCTCACTAGAGTTAGAACAGATCGTTGATCAAATCCAGCACCTTTTCACAATAAAATTTCTAGAGAGGTTAGAGATATAAGATCCATACCTCAATAATAACAAAAGCAAGTTTACAGCAAGCCTGCAGCTTCTAACAACGTAATTTGGAAAGAAAATCAAAACAATTCCACTAAAATTAGTAATAAGACAGGGTTGTTCATTTTTTCCTCACTTATTCAATATAAGTACTTGAAGTCCTAGATTGAGCCATTAGGCAACTGAAAGAGATCAAATTTATACAAATTGGAAAGAAGAAGTCATAGAAATTTTATTTGCACATTATGTGATAGTATATATCAATGAACCTAAATGTTCTACCAAGAAACTACTACAGCTGATAAACACTTTCAGCAAAGTTGCTGGACACACTATAACCTCACAAAATTAGTAGCCTTCCTGTACTCAGAGTTCCTCCACAAGCCTGTATCAGATGGGGAACTATAACTGAAAGTGGTAGACACGTGCGTCTATCTCTAGCCCAGAAGCTGACTTCAACTGATAATTACTTGTAAATAAAATTTAGTTTCCTTCAAGACAGTCTCACTGGGGAAGCAAACTGTTCTCAAAGGTATACTGTAAACCCAGCAGTAGAAGGCCAACAGAAAATGAACTCAAATGAATATTTGAAGGTTCCTCTTCTCACAATGTTGTATCAGAGATTTCCATGTTTTAAAGAAAATTTATACTATCATTTATTTTATTTCTATTTTTTTTTCTTCTGTCCTTTATTATGCCTTCCAGTTTAGTAGGGATATATTTTTTGTGTGTGGGGGGGTAGTGGGGGCTGTATTCCTGACTGTGTAATTGAGTGGGTCTCTGTTTCATGTGTCATGTCTTAGGCTCTTCTGTTCCTGTTGGTTTTGTCTAATTCAAAAGTGTTGGTTTTATCTATTTCTCGTTATATTTTATTCTTTTATTTTTTATCTTTTAGAATCCTGTTTGCCATTGAAGGAGAGATAGAATGGGATGGATCCAGAACAGAGAGGAGGTGAGGAGGAACTGAAAGGTTTATAGGGAGAAAAACATAATCAGGATATATTATATGAGAAAAAGTCTATTTTCAGTAAAAGGAGAGGAGAGGGAAGAGAGAGAAAAAGGGAGAGAGAGGGAGAGAGAGACAGAGAGACAAAGACAGAGAGAGACAGACACTGATGTAGCACTTCTGATACATAGAAATCTGTATGTCTACATAACTTTAAAAGTTATTGAAATAATTAATCCAACTATTACTTGACAGATATTTGGAATATTAGCTAACTGTTAAAATAGTATTAACAGTTAAAAAAAATAAGCCAAACTGAATAGTGATTTCATGTATGTAAAACTATTCCATTCTTCCCAGTTGTCTTTCACTTCTATCACTAATCATTGGTTGAGTGATGATGATATCACACTGTGGTGAGTACCATCAGTACATATAGAGACTATCTTTGTATTTGCATGGACAATGTGGCTGCTTTTGCCAAAATGTCTGCCTGAGACTAAAGTCAAGAGTCTTTTTATTTTGTTGGCAGAAGAAATCTCAGAACAGCCTAGAGTATATTATCTATTTTGTGTTTATTACTGTCCCATTTTATGCAGATCTAGAGCAAATAGTAACATGGGCAATGAAAAACGAGAAAACGCACAGGAAAATAGGAAATGGGTAATAGGAAGTGGAATGGAGCTAAATTCTCTGTTAAAAAATATTAATAGATTAAAGACATCAGGACAAGATCCTACCCAGCTGAGCTTCCAATTTCTAAAAAGGAATTAACAAAAGCCAAGGGCCAAGGACAGAGATACATGCCTTTTATCTCAGCGTTGCTGAGGCCGAAGGATCTCTCAGTTCAAGGCCAGCCTGGTCTACTGAGTGCTTTCCAGAACATTCAAGCTTAGGCAGTGAAGGTAACCAACAAAAACAAAAAGCTGATGAAGAAGGAATTGAACAAGAGGGCCATGTTCCAGCCCCAACAAGCAGCATAACTTGGCAGCTTTGGTCATGTGGTTGTGGTTTAGAGTCAAAGACAGAAGAAGGGGTGACTAAGAAAAGCTGCTGAGGCTGAGTTTGTGGCAGGGATGTCCCTGCATGAAGGACCAGAGAGGTTATTATGTGAAGCTCTGAAGGTGAATCCTGGATTGTCTTAAATAATCTAAAATATTGGAGATGCCTGGGCCATGGGATACCTGCTGGGGAGAGTTGGTAACATAGGGTTGAACCAAACCAAGGGAGAACAGTATGTTACAGTTAATTAACAATCTCCTTCTGCTACATTTGCATCCCCATGTAGAACTCTCAGTTCCTTCTCTAGCACTAGGACTACCTGCAGGTCACCATACTTCTTGCCATAATGATAATACAGTAAACCTCTGAACTGGAAGCCAGCCCCAGTTAAATGTTTTTCTTTATAAGAGTTGTTATGATCATAGTGTCTCTTCATAGCCATAGAACACTAAGTCAGGAGAGGACTGATTTCTCCTAGTTATACTCTGACTTCCATATATATAAGTTTACACACACACACACACACACACACACACACACACACACACACATATACATATATATACATACACACATGTATATATACATAGATATATATATATGAACTCTCAATATATAAATGAATAAATTCAATAAAGATTAATCGTGAAAAAATTCCTAAATCATTTTTTATCTCTGCTAAGTCTATCTCTTTTCCCACCTGAATAGGGTTAATGACCAGGCTTCATTGCGAAATTCACATCAAACATTGGCTGTTTCACATTCATTCTCAAATCCTGAAACATTTTTTAATTCATGTTCTCTTCATTTGGCAGATACTGAAAATGTACAGATTATTGGTCACTCGTGTACCCTTAATTCATCAATATAGTAGTAATAATTGTACTAGGTTTTGTCATGTTTGGCCCATTAAACCTTAATTGAATTTTTGTGTATTTTACTCCAATTAGCAGCCTCTAATAAGAGGCATTGTGGGTAGATTACAATTACTACTGTTAGCACACACCAACTTCCCAATATAAATGACTTTTACTTAATCATTTTTTTTCTGTACACTTGTTCTAAGGGCACATTTATATTTAGTATATTATTTTTATTAATGCTTCAAGAATTCCATGCATACATATTTTGATCATATTCACAATTCATTCCAAACCGTAACTCTGCCCCGACATTCCCTTTCCATTTTTCTACTTCCTTTGACTTTCTGCGCTCTAACTTTCTAGAACACACTCAGTCTAATTTTGTTCTGTGCCTTCTTGATGCATGAGGTCTTTCACTACATGTGGTGAGCTACAAAAGGCCACACCTTTAAAGAAAACAAACTTTTCCTCCCCAAAGCCATCAGGTGTTGCTAGTTCTTCAGATAGATATTGGACTTACCTTCTACCTCTGCTGGAATGCTGACTGGTTTGATCTTGTGCAGACAGCCATGGTTGCTATAAATGTGTGCATGCAGTGGTTCTGTTATGACCAAAAGACACTGATTTATGACCGTCTTCCCTAACCTCTGACTCTTTCAGTCTGTCCATCTTCTAGGATGTTCCCTGACTTTGGGCACAGAGGATGTGATATAGAAATCTCACTTGCAGCCAAGCACTCCACTGATAGCTATTCTTTGTACTTTGGCCTTCTGTGAGTCTCTGCATTAGCTGTGGTCCATTGCCCAGATAAACATCTCTGGTGGGTTCTATCTGAGAGCAACACTAATCTCTGGCTCTACACGTAGGAATTTGAAGCGTGGTTTGATGTTATGTCCATTAATCCGACCAATAGTGGTAGGTTCACTTGAGCCTGAGGACATATTTCAACTATGCTGAGATCGTTACTGCCTGCAGAAGTTTGGTGCCTCCACAAACAGGCAATCTGTTCTGCTCTTAGTCATGCTAAACTGCCTGGCACTTTATTCAGCCTTGATTTTTATTCATTCTTAAGTTCTTTGAGAAATACCATTCCCACATTGAATTTCCCTTAATCTGCCTAGTCATAAAGCAAGACTTTCCTCAGTTATAGCTTCTCCACACAGTAACAAGCCCAGGATGTAAAATATGCATTATCTTAAAGTTTTTGTTATAATGTTTTTATTGAGAAAGATTCCACTGCCAATACAATGAAGAGATGAATGTTTATATGTATGAGTCACCTGACCTTTATATGAGTCTCAATAAATACTTTGCTGTTAAGCAGGTCCTCTGATCTAGGTGTAAACAGCATTTCAATATCTCAGAAAGTTCTTTAGCACTTTTCCTGATGAAACTGATCCTGTACAGAGTACATATATTGTAATTTATCTTGTAAAAATTTTTTGCCTGTTTGGTGGCTTATATTACTGGGGAATCTTGTGCTTATTTAGTTTAGATAGGCTTACCATATGCCCCAGACCCGACTAATGATCTTCCTTCTTCAGTCTTTTAAGTGCTGAAAGTTAAGGCAGGTGGCACTATGCTCATCTCTGAATTAGTATTTATATGTTTATAGATTATTAAACTTTAATTTTTATGTTTACTTTCACTCAGTAAAATATTTGTGAGATCCCTTCATATTGCCAAAATGTAAGTACTTGGCCCATTTTTTTCACTAAAGGGCTTAAATTCAGTGAGCATTTATTAGAGCATATTGTTTAGAGATATTAATAGTAACACATGTTCATATACTTGGGAAATTGAACTGTTGAGTCCAGAGATTTAAAAGAAATGTCTGTGGGATTAACACACAACATCGTCCTTTGTTACTTTGCCATTAAAGACAACGAGACTTTGCGAATGGTTGAGCTGATTTCTTGTTTTGTTTTGTTCTTTTTTTTTAATATTACTAACTGATGACATGACAGTGATAGTTAGATTTTACCATAAGAGATGTGTATGTTTAATAGATCGCATACATCATTTGTCTCATAATTGGTAAAGTTAACTTCTTTGTTAATATGATGATACTTATCAGATTTTATGCTGTAAATGAACTTGTATTATTTTTGAGTAACAATTAACTTTATGTCATATATTATAAGTTTTATATGCTTTGACATGCTTACATTTAAAATAATGAAAGTGAGAGAAAATTTTGGGAAGATCTTGGGTTATAAGAGAAATGCTTTCTTAAATGGAACTAGTGTCCTTTTGAAACAGGCCCTGGGGAATCTTCTAGCATATGAAAACATGCCTAGTAAACAGTGGACTATGAAACAAACAGTAAGGTTTTACAAGACAGCAATGTGCTTTGATTTCAGATTTCTCAGCCTCTAAATCTGTGAGCAATTTCTGTTCTTTATAAGGTACTCAACTAATTTCTTACGACCCAAAGGTTAAATTTGTCTTTTTTTGGCTTTACAAGGTAAACATAACAATGTAATACAGATCATTTGGAAATTAGTATTTGCTCGTTGTCTGCATGTTAACTGTAATTTCAGGTTACTTACATATTTATTATGGATAAAGTAAACTGAGAAGGAAGTGAGAGAAGTATATTCTTAAAATATTCTTAGCATCCAGAAAATCTGGGAAAATTTAAGCGCTAATAAAATATTGATAATTAAATAAATATAGTCACAGGAAGATTTTTTGTTTTGTTTTTTTTTGTTTGTTTGGTTTTTTTTTTTGAACAAACAGGTTTATTTTGGCTCACAGTTCCAAGATACAGTCAGTCACAGTGAGGGTAGTCACAGAAGCAGGGACTTGAGGCAATTGGTTATAGTGTATCCACAGTAAGGAAGCAGAGGAATATGAATGCCTTCATTCAGTTTATTTTCTCTTACAGACTCCAGAATTCCAGCTTAGAGAATGGTGACATCCACAGTGTGTAAGACTTCCCACCTCAATTAAACTAATCAAGATAACATCCCACAAACTTGTGCAGAGGCCCAGCTCTCAGGTGATTCTAGATCTCATTAACTTGACAACTGAGATTAACCAGCACAAATACTAACAATTTCAAAATATTTTTCACAAGACAGTTGTTTTTAGTCTAATGTTTGATTCAGAATGCATTCATTCTAGATTATGTTTAACTGTTCTTTTTCTGATATAGCAATGTACCTTAATCATTACAAGTCATTTCTCTTCCCTCAAACTTTGCTTACTCAAAACAATATTCTTTTAGTTAAATTTCCATTTTTCATTTCAGTTAATAGCTTTGTCTGTACTCAAGTATATTGATCTTAATTATTTGGATAACAATTTACAAAGTTCTTTTTTCTTTTTTTTCTTTTTTTTCCGTGTTGAAGTGTTAATTTTATTTTTATTTTTTTATTGGATATTTTATTTGATTTTAGATGCCGTCTCCTTGCCCCATTTCCCCTCCCTAGAAAACCTCTATCCCGTGCCCCCTTTTCCTTTCATACAATTTTTTTTAAATGTTAATCCAAGGCTTTATAGGTATGGTAATGCTCAATCAGAAGTGTAACCCAATAACCAACCTAGACATATTAACTATCTTTGAGTGTTAGAGACAAGTGAACATCTGCCTCCATGCCCCTCCTCTCTTTTTAGGAAAGAATTTTTACAGTTTTTAATAAGAATGATACAAGACAATCATGCATGTCTCCCGTTGAAGCTGATACTATATGTATGACAGAGTTGACCTGTTGATAGAAATAGAACAGGTGACATTATTTCTCTAAACAGGCCATTTCCCTCTAGTGAGCATCTTGTATTCTGGGCATTGCAGAGCTGCAGGCAGAAAATCAGCAATGGAAATGGAAATCTAACTTCTTGAATAATAGGCTTAGTTCTTAGGTTCTGTTTTTGTTGTTGTTTATTTTTATTTTTTATTTTTTTGTAATTCTGAGCTCCAAGTATTTGTATATCTTCTGTTTTACTTTATGTAATTTTTAAATTATTTTGTATTGGATATTTTATTTACATTTCAGATGCCATCCCCTTTCCCCATTTCCACTTCAGAGAAAACCCCTATCCCATGCCCCCTTCTTCTTTTTGCTTTTATACAACTTTTTACTGTTAACCAAAGGCTTTTTATATAAGTTTGGTAATGCTCAATATCAATCAGAACTGTAATCCAATACCCAACCTAGATATATGAACTATCCTTGACCGGCGGAGACACACAAACATCCGCCTCCATGTCCCACCCATTTCTCTCATCACCTAGTTCTTCTTCTCCTTCTCCTCCTCCTCTCCTTACTCCTCTTCTTCTTCTCCGTACTCCTCCCACTTTAATTCCTCCTACATATCAACCTTCCTGTTAAACTAAAACTTTTCTCTCAAAATACAATTAGAGCATAACTATACAAATTTGTGTCAGTAAGGTGCAAGATAGAACTAATACCCAGTTCATCATTTTGATGACTAAACAGAACCTCTGTCATCCCTCAAACTAAAAGTCTTAGTTCTGAACCTGGCTTTTTTCTTGGCTTTAGAATGAATGTCAGCTGAAAACCATCCTCTCAAATCTTTTCTTTCAAAGTAAATAGATGGAATTGGCTATGAGACTATAAGTTTTCAACCCTGTCAGAAATCCAGAATGACTGAGTTAACTTAAGTTATGGGAAGCACAAAGCATAGCTTCTAAATCTTAGCCATTTTATAGAGACTGCTGAACACCTGGACAGTCCTTATACTACAAAACATAGGAGCATCTGATCTTCAGCCTTCTGGCCCAGGATCATCTGACTGACCTAGGGCTGCAGAATTATTAAGGGCTGATTACTGTATCTTGGCAGATGTAATCAGTCGACTATTCTGCAAGTGTGTCCTTTTCTGGACAGCAATTTGTCTGTAGATGGAAAGTGGTTGTCTCACCACAACTGGAGTAATTCCAAAGATGCTCATTTTCTTCTTAGAATCCAAGACAGGAAGCTGTCAGGAGCAGACAAGTCTCTAATCAAAATGAACATTAATACAGAAATGTTTGTAACGTCAATTCTGTGGACTTCTGATGTTTTGAAAACCAACTAATCATGTAAGGTAATCTGGACTGTTTGCTGTCTGTTAACTCCTTTCAGCTATATCTAAATAAAATATAGAAAACATCCCAATAAACTCAAAGCCATGGATTTGCTATAGGCCTTTAACAAACAGTCTAACTATCTCAAATCAGAAAGAGAGAAAGTGGGGGAAGTGGGAACATGAAGGCAAATGTTTGCCTGTCTCTGTCAATATAAGGTAGTTGGTATATATAGGTTGGGTATTGTGTTATACTTTTGATTGTATGGGTATCTTTTTATGGAGCATTACCAAACATATAAAGCCTTTGATTAACATTAAAAAATACTAAATCCTCTAAAAAAGATCTCACAAAATACTGAGACCTTTTTGAAAAAACAATTTAACAATAATAGCCACAGTCCACATGCGAGAGAGAATGGAGTAGAAACCTGGGAGGCCTTGATGCTGCATAGAGAACCAGAAATAACTAAGAAATGCTGAGAGTGGAAGAAAGAGTCTTCCCCAAGGGAGAACAGGCCAATTAGTTATCTACCACCAAGCGCTCAGGCCTGGAATCATGTGTGTGTGTGTGTGTGTGTGTGTGTGTGTGTGT
>JANHMN010000050.1:0-21061 GCA_030674055.1 Rhabdomys pumilio | reverse complement strand
ATATAGACCCAGCAGGTTAAACTTTGAATATGCATATACATATACACCTATGCATCTAGTAATTTTTAATGGAGGCCATGGATGTGAAAAAGAACAAGGAAGGAGTGTGGGAGAGTTTGTCAAGCAAAATAGAATGGAGAAATGATGCAATTATACTATAGTCTTAAAAATAAAAATTAAAAATAAGAAAAAACAATTAAAACTAAAATAAAATAAAAAACTATAATCTGTATTGAGTTAATTGCAGTGCAGTCATTCAGCTTTTCATTTTCTGTTAATATTGTCAAGCCATCTAGAGTAGCACTATTCAAGGTCCTCAAACCTTCCAATATGATGCTTCCCTACCTTAACCTCCCAGGTAACTTGACAAAATCTGTTGACTTCTCAGTTTTTCCTCAGCAGGAACAATCTCTATGTCCATGAGTCTTGACAGAAATAAGGAGCATCAAAATGTTGTTTTAACACACAAAAATCCCAGCCATTTTACTTTGCCAAGGAAGACACATGAGCCAGATGCTGGGATGAAAGACTGCTGTTTCAGAGACACAGGCAAACACTAGCTTACCTACCTACTCCACTGACATCTAGAAAGGATACTTTCTTTCTCCTTCTGTATGCTGTCTTAAATGTCCTTTGTTCAAAGAACCCACTTTCTGTTTATTTTTGTTCTTTCTCTGTCAGCTGGTTACTTGCTCTGCCTCTTGAGTAGTGGTTGACATTGTTTAGCTTCGGAATAAAGCTGTGTGCTGTGGCTGAGCCACAACAGCAGACAGATACAGCTAAAGACAGATGCAGTAAACAGACAGTTCTTGGGTTACTGGTCTGTGCTACGGATGAGCAACACCACAGCAAGGGGTTTTCAGTAAGAAACACAATCCTGGGTTTCAAGTGTGATCAAACATCCTGCAGCATTATCCAGCAGTGTTCTCTTCATTATGTGAATAGAGCTTTCAGGACACTCTTCTGGCTGTTCCCAGGCATGTCTGAGAGCATCATCATGGGACTCCCAAGGATCACCAGAACTGGGCTCTTCAAGCTGGTGCATATGGCCAACAGGGACTCAACTCCCAACTCATTCTCTGCCCAGAAAACCTCTGACTTATTTTTAAAGATTTCTTCTGCAGGCCAGAAGAGGTCATCAGATTTCATGGTTAGCTCTCTAGATGCTTATTAGCCATCAGGTGGTTGCTGGCAGTTGAACTCAGGACCTTTGGAAGGGCGGTCAGTGCTCTTAACATTTCAGCCATCTCTCCAGCCCGGAAATCCCGATTTTTTTTTGACACGAATGAATTTCCCATCCCTCTTGTCACATAATTTATGGCAAAATGTCACCATTTCTGAGTTTGGCTTATTGTCCTATGTGCTGCTGAATAGAAATGTAGGGATCTAGGAGTCACCCCACAAACCACATGAACACTGATCTTACTTAAGCAGACATGCTTTATTGAATGCACATCCCAAACTAAATAACCAGGGCAAAAGATCAAAAGTGGTTTTCGGACATTTCTTAGGGCCAGCTCAGTATAACAACCACAATGAGCTCACTCACAGGTTCTGGAAACACTGCCTTCTGAGGACCTTCATTCCAGTCATTTTAGACAGAACAGTTCATGTTGACCTTGAATCAGATGTATCCTAGGTGAAGTTACAGTTGTGCAATGTCTAAAGATGAACAAACCTCATAACATACAGAATATAACAAGGACTATGATCAGCATGACTCTGCTCAGAGTCGTTTTGTTTCCATACATGACTGACAGTCATATACAGCAACAATAAGAAATAGCACCCAGCCATGGAACAAAATGGTTGCAGCTATGCAAGTAGGACAAGCCTCAACAAGAACAACTCTGCATCATTAGGACAGATGCCTTCATGACCTCACCATGGTCAGACAAGGTCCATAGCTTCTACAGTAGCTCCTTGGATGGGGAACAGAGAATGTGTTTGTTACCAGAAGTAGGGGGCTCAGCAGTGCTGTTCAGCCTGGTCAGTGCCCATTCCGGCTCACTCTGTCCCTGCAGAGGATCCCAAGGTGAGCTCCCATTTGCCTGTGAGGCTAGGCCAGGCCCACAAAGGCCAGGACACAGTGCTGGCTTCCCACTCCTCAGTTATGCTAGATTCTCCACTAATGTACTCATGTAAAGAAATAAGTTACTGTCACCTCATTACTGATGATTGTCACCTCTTTAGGGGTGAGCCACACCCAGTAGACAGCTGTTGCTTGACTACACACAAGCCTCTAACAAATCTGTGCCCTGGGAAGAAAACCCAGATAAAAGTGGGATCGAGGTGCTTGAATTCTGCCCTGTAGTGAACTCAGAAATGTGGAAGCTGGGAGAAATATGAATGGTTAAATAGTGAGCAGTGGGGTTTTCCTCAGCACTTGACACTTCCTGCTGTGACAGCATCATTTAGGGAAAGCAGAGGTTCTCATAGGTATAGTCCTATGCTAGGAGCAGTGGCTATTACTCAATAGTTAAGATGACCATGACCACTCGCATTTGGTCTTACTGTGGACCTAAAAAATGACAAGAGAATGGTTCTTAGAATTGAATGATCATTGCTAATTCCTGTCCACCTTCCCACAAAGAAAGGCTGGAAGTGAGAGCATGGGAAGGTCTTTGTAATAGACATGGGTTGGTGGGTGAGGCCTTGGATGTAGGGTGTGTCTCAGTGTTGTTTTCTGAAACAGGGTCTTCTGTATCCCATGTTAACCTTGAGCTTAGATAATCCTGCTTTCACTTTCCAAGAGCTAGGCTTACAAGAAGGGCCTCCTAGACCGTGAAGACAGCACTGGTCACTGAGAGAGACCTGTGTTTCTTAATGTTGAGGTCTACACTCCAATGCTAGTATACATGTAAACATTTAGTTCCATACCTGCCAGCTATTTCATATTGTTGCTGGAATATTGCCTGTGAATCACTGATACAGAGAGAAACTCTGACTCCAGGAAAAGTTCTGCTCACCACATATCTGTTAAGTTCTGTGATCTGAATGACATCTGCTAATCTTAAGAAATTCCACAAAACTTTGCATAGGACCCATCAAATTAATGATCAATATGAACGCTTATATCTAGAACGAGCTGAGTCAGAGCTAACCACCAGGTGACTTGACACTTCCTGCATCTTCATATGAGCTACTTGTTTTTTGTGGTTTTTTTTTTTCTTTATATGTTGACAAAGAAAGATATTTGGGGCCTTGGCTTTGCTCCTAATTTTGAGTTATGGTTCTGATCAGTGATTAGTTGAGGATGCATATAATAAGCCATTCCTGTTTGACCTAGATAGTTGTTTGTGTGGTTTGTGGGGAGACTCATGATCCTGAACTACACCTAGCCCCTTACTCTGGCAATGAAATATGTCTATATGTATTGTTCTATACTCTCTGCCTGCATATCTTTCCCAAACCATGTTCATTATATTCTTATTTTCTTCAGTCACAATCTCGTGGTGTGTCTCACAGAGCCCTGTAAGCAATCGTGCTTTGGTGTCCTTGGTGTAGATAGAAGCACCCCATACTAAGTCCAGAGACTTTTTGATTGGCGGCTCCACTATTTCACTTTCTGTGTCAAGAGAACTCCACAGTGTTTTCAGCACCATGATGGATGCACATGTCTCTCCCAGGGCATCTGGGGGCAACTTTTGAATGCTAAGCACATGGCTTCTATGACTGTACCCTCCTATCACACAACCACATTGCAACCTGCCCTGCAGGCTCTTCCTAGATGTGCTTTCAAACAACTGTAAATGATGAGACAGGACATCTGTCCTCCTCCACATTCATCCTGGTGTGATTTCTCAACAGTCTTTAATGGTTCATATTGCAGAATAAGGACAACTGGAGGTAGGAATTAGACAAGGACTTTCTGGGCAAGGCTTGGAAAGGTAACACTCAGTTGCACACATAGGAATTACTTTGGTGTTTCCAATCAAGCCTTGAGCAAATTCTGGCTTTGTAAGGAGGAGGTGCTCAATGGCTATGTCCCAGGAGAGTCTCCAGGAATGGGTACCTCAGCTTCTTGTCAGTAGAGGGAGAACATTAGCAGGGACCCAAAGGCTGTACCTCATGACATCAGCAGCAGTTCCTACTTGGACATTCTATTGTCTCCTAGAGAGTCCTTGGCATCCCTTGTGATGTCACCAGCATTGTAGTGTCTACAAGTACATCTAACGTGTCTCATTCACTGTCCACAGCATATTGTAGAAACATGTTTTCTCGACTGAGAAGAATTTTTCGGAGAGAAGAGGTGGACCTGAGAGAGATTATGGAAAATAGGATGGAGGCTGACTTTTCAGCTGAGAGTAATGAAGGACGAAGGAGGTGGTCTTGGAGAATGTGGAGTAAGTTCTGGGCAGTGGATGTCGAGAATCCTGGCAGGGGTGGGCTTGAGCTGGCCTTTCTAGGAACAGGGCACATGAACTGGAACCTCTAAGAAGCCAAAGGATTTCCATAATTATCACAATTCTTGAAAAATGAGTGATTTCAGAACATTACTTTCTCCATCCCTTAAGGCAAGCGATGGCAAGTCCAAAGCTATTATTCTGTACACTCCAAGTCTTTACTTTTACTGATATTATGGTTGTTTTATGGAGACAGAATGATATCATCAGGACTCACACAGGGTCTAACCTATGCCAATTTAGGGCAAGACATCATTGTACTTCACTCCCATGGCTTCTTATAGCTTCAGTGACTATGTGACAGTAGCACCAGAGAAAGATTTGTGCACTTTGCTATGACCTTATGTTGTCAGAACTCCCCTGACTTCCTCTCCTTGACAGTACCCACCTTAGCTTTCTCTATCACTGGTCCTGGGCAGCAAGCATTTCTCTACTGTAACCAAACACCTGTCAGACTTGATACACCCAGACAGACACTGGGTCCTGTTGCCTCTTCTAGGGGGTTGGTGTTTCAGTAGGGGGAATTGATCAGTGTTTTGTTCATGTCCTTCCCCTGCATGACATTTTAATCCCATGGCCTGGGCCTAGAGTAACAGGGTAGAAGATCTGAGCACTCTATGCACTCAAGAAACTGTGGATAGTGAATTTATCATCTGCCTTGTGAAACCACAGGACTGAGGGCTCTGAAGCCAAGTTGTACCCTTGCAGTTGATAATAATCCTGGAGAAGCCATCTCTCTGGTCTTCATAAGTATATGTAGGGAGACAGAGGAAACACATGGCTGCTTATATCTCCTGGTCTCTATTGAGTGATGGGAGAGCTGAGATCCACTGAGGTGGCACCTCAAGCCTGAACCAAACTCTTTGTTGTGTTGTTTGGCTCCAGGCATGTTTTCCTTGTGTTTTGGCTTCAGGGTGGTCTGTGTACACTCTATGCATTCTCACTATGCAAGTTCACTGGGTTTCCTCTACCTGCAGGGGTTGGCAGGAGGACATCATCCCCTGCAAGGGTCCTAGTCAAGAAGCTGGCCAAGCAGGGAGAGGAGAGGCTGACCGAAAAGCTGCAGTTCATTACCCAGAAGAGAAATGAAGGGAGAGATCAGCTGATCTTACTCACGGAGGGATCCATTAACAATAGGTGAGCATTGCTCTAAACACTGTGGTGTGAGTATGTGGTATGCAATGTCACTCTCATCTCATCCATTTAAGGTGGTGGGTTCTAGGAAGCTGTACCTCCAGAATGTCCGTGTGCCTTACCTCATGTCCCTAAATACTTCTTAGAGGAGAGGCAGACCTGCACCTTGGTCAGGAGTGAGCTGGGAAATGCACTCTTCTGCTTCCTCCAAAGAAAAGTTCAATTGTGGTCTGAGGAAAGAAGTCAGGCATAGAGGTAGTGGAGAGTGAGTTCCCAGCATGCATTTGAAAAGCCCTTAACAAGATGTGGCTTTGTGAGGTTCTAGGTGCTGTTTGTGATGAGTCTTTGAGATTCCCTGGCAGCTGACTGAGTGCTGGATGCTTCTGGCAGCAGCTGGAAGGGCCTGGTTCCACATTGTTATCTCAGTGTGTGAGTAGAAGACCTGTGCCTCATGGCTGTTCCTCTTTGTCTGTGTGTCTTATACTCTGAGACAGTAATGTTGCGTTCATTTCTTCTGCATCTCATTGTGCTTTCTCATTTGCTGTCTGTTCCTCTTTCTCATCCTCTGACTCTTTCCTTTTCTCATTCTTGTGGAATTGTCCAATTTTGTGAGTCTATGTATGTTTGTGCACATGCATATACATGTCTATACATTTTGTATATTTCCATTTCCCTCCACACTTTGGGAACTTTGGTTCTGTGATTTGACCTGGGGATTTTCCTGTATAACAATTTCAAGGTGATGTGAGTGCTGAGATCTGGGAGCCCCCATTATACACCACAGTGCTCTTTGCCTATCTCATCCCAATTGTCCATACATTTGTATTCCTTGGGCAGATTATAAAGCTGTGGAGATGTCTGTTGTCATCTCCAGAATTAAGTGTAATGTCTGTCTCTACACTTTAATTATCCAAGATGTAGAATCCCTTTGATGAAAACAGGTGAAATATAATCACAGGTTTCTGCTGGACAAATAATTGTGGCCTAGGCTCTTGAGACCATACCTGTCTAGATTCTATCCCTACTGAGTGAACATAGGGCACCCTCCATCTGGATGCCTAGCTTCTGCTGTCCTGGGGTCAGGATAGCAAATTTCCAAAGGTGAAGAAGGTTCCAGTACATAGAATCAAGAACGTGGCCTTCCCGGGCTGGGGTAGTACAGGACCCAGGCTGAGTTCATGTGTTCCTGAAAGCCCATATTCATGGAGTTCCATCTTCCTGGGGTCAGGCCCTTTCACAGGCTAAATCCAGAGTATGAACTACTGAAATACAAAGAGAAGGTCATGACATTTCTGCACGACGTACAGACAGACACCATCAAGGCCCGTAAAGATCTCCAGGATCTCAAAAAAGAGACTAACTTCTATAGGTAAGTACTGGTCAGGGAGACCAGCAGTTGTGGAATGGCCATTTCTGAATTCCTCTGAGTCTGGACTAGAGAGTTTAAAGGTCTGTGTCTCTCCTTTCTGCTTTTTAGCCATGAGTGTGCCTGGGGCCTTTTGGACTCCATCTTCCTAAGTTTGAAAGAGATGGTCACACCTCCCAGGATTGGTCAGGCATCCTCTGGAACCTCTTGATAGAACAATGGTTCAGAACCTGAGAGGTTTATTATGCAGTACTCTGCATCTGCGGCTTCGGCAGGGTTTTACAGAGCTGAGTGTGATGGACATAGATATTATGTCCTCTTGGTTCTACTGACCTATGTTGATGGTATTTGCCCCCTTACTAGTTGATGTTGCCCCAATGCATTGGGCTGTCATGGATAGATGGAGATCCCTCCTCCTTTTTTTTTTTCATTTTTTTGTTTGTTTGTTTGTTTGTTTGTTTTTGTTTGTTTTGAGAGGCTTGAGCCTTATTGCTATTTGGGCTTCAGCAATCATTTTTTCTTCCCTGAATTGGCTGTTTGCCATGTGCGCAGCTGTGATGGATGTAGGAGGTATATTGTGTTAGATCTTCATGGGAACCTGTGTCCTGGTGGAGTTAATGGCACCTGGAAGTAGTAATGGGAGGAAGTAAGAGGCTGCAGAATCTTATTATGCAGATGTTGTTTCCAGCAACCTGCAGAACCGGATAATGACTGAGAAGAATCTTGTACAGAAGAACTTGGACACACTGAATCAGGAGAAGATGGCAGTATTTGTTAACTTTACTGTAATCCAAAAATATGTGATTGACTCCAACCCAAATGATAAAGACGAACAGGAGAAGACCATTAACCTCCAGACCCAACACCATCAGGTAGGAACAAGCATCTGAGTTTGGCTAATACTGTCTGATGACATTTGCACATTGGATCCATCTTTGCTTTGGCCCAGCACCTTTCTAATCCATACTCTTAACCAGCCACCCACCTCATGCAATGTAGTTGTTCATTGCTCTGTCTGTGCACAAGTATTCGGGACATTAGTCTGTTGTGAGACACTGAATTATGGGCAAGTGTACCTTGTTGCTCTGCTTGAAGCTGCAGTCCAATAATGGTAAGAGATGAATAACCTGCTACATTCCTGCATTTTGTCATGATAGGAGGGTTGCTGTGCAGTGCTTTGAGTGAGTTCTGGGTCCTGAGACAGGTTCATGCAGACGTTCATGTGACATCCCAAGTCCAAGCACCTTGGAGGGATTATAGCCAAGTGCAAATGTCAAATGCGTGGTTCTAACTGTCCTTGACCTGGGTGGCATGTGGCCTTCTCCTTTCTTCGTGTAACACAATGAGGTCTTCTCCACTGCCCTGTTCTAGGTTTGCACTGATAGAAGTCTGAGTGACAGCTTCTTAGCCCATGGTTTTGTGAGTGTTGCTGGATATTTTGCCCTGCCTGAAGATTTAGCAGTAATGGTTTCAGTCCAAAGATCAATGTTGACAGTCTTGTCATAGTGGTTGGTGGCAGCAGCCTGAGAGCTGACATGAAAGTCCCCACCAAACCTGTGTCTTAATAACTGCCTTCCTCTCCCAGGTCTCAGAAACTACAAGAGAGCTTAAATTGTCGACATCTCAGAAAGAGCACCCTCTGCAGGATGAGGTACCACCTCAGGAGCCCCTTGCTACGCTCCATCCTCAACAGCCAGAGAAGTCCTTGGATAAATCTTCCACATAGTTCCTTCATCAGTGTGAATAAGCCCTAAGTCTCAGCCAGCGAACCAGCATGGCTGATTTGGGCTCTTATTCCCCTTCCTGTCCTTACAAGAACAGTTGAGAGAGACCTGATGTGACTGTTGCCACAAACTGTCCAAGAGGAGAAACAGCTGCAGCCTGTGCTGCTCAGTGTGCAGGGAGAGAAGCCTGCTCAAGAAGGTTTTCTTCAGAGTTTGTTTCAAGCTTTGTTTTCCATTGTTTGCATTTGTATTATGTTATAGGGAAGTTATATGTTCTTGTTATCATTTTTCATTTTTGAGTTTTGCTTTTAATTTTTTATATTAACTGTTCTTTTTAAAGCATGTTTTTTAATATTTTCATTTGTTTATGAATAAAAATTGATTTGCAATTCTTGACTCTTTTTTTTTACATTATCTTACCTATGCTTTAATATATTAGCAGAAATTCTATCAGTTCGACATCCAC
The DNA here is from genome assembly GCA_030674055.1 of Rhabdomys pumilio. Taxonomy (NCBI): domain Eukaryota; kingdom Metazoa; phylum Chordata; class Mammalia; order Rodentia; family Muridae; genus Rhabdomys; species Rhabdomys pumilio. The sequence continues at coordinate 11,965 of JANHMN010000050.1, read as the reverse complement.
TACCATAAGACAATATATGTTATTGAGATAACACCCGTGAGCTCATAGGGTTACATACATGAATCAACATTACAGTAACTGCAGTCTCCCACCTTGTAAAAACTGTCCTGTCAGAGTTAGTTTGCGGTCCACTGAAGAGCATGGTGTATTGGTATGAGCACTAATCTGACCATCACTTTCCAGATGATCTAATACAGAAGCCTTGACATCTGCAGGCTCATTGGCGAAATGGAGTCTCATTAATAGACATGTTGTAAATATTTAGTGAATGCTTATCATCTGTCTGTGAGGGAGCAGGATCTGCTCAGTGCTCGGGCCCAGACCAGAAGGACCCAGTGCTCCAGGCCAGGAGTGACTTCCTGGGTCCTAGTTGGTCTCAGTTACTCCCTTTTTAAGGCAGGTGTTGCTGTCAGCTTACATAAGATACTGCCTAGTTTAGAGCTCCTGGGAGGCCTGCTTCCTCTGGGTTCTGTGAGATTGGGGGCAGAGCTGCCTCCTGGGATTTGCTCAGTGCTCGGTCCCTGACCGGATTGGTGTTCTTAGTTTTTTTAAGGAACAACAAGTCTCATTGATTGATAGTCTGCAGCTTATCACTAATGATCTATTCAGTGTCAGACAATGTTTCTGCTGTTTGGTACAGACCACCGGTCATGCTTCTAGACTTATAGTTTGTCATAGACTTCACAGGGACATAGACTAAAAGAGAGCTGTCAGAAATGTTTCTTTGGAAGATTATTTTAATATCATATACTGCACTAAAATTTTTATTTTAGTGTGAAAGTTTACAGAAAGTAGTCTGATTATCTGAAAATCATCTTTCCTCAGATAATGAATTCTGTTTTGCTAACACCAACAAAGGCAATGGAGGACTACCTCATTCGTGGACTGATTAGGAGATGCCTTAGTACTGCAAAAATGACCTACGCTCATAATGACTTAATTCAGTTCTGAAACAAATGTTAGCATATGCAGTTTCTATAGATCCTTGAGTACGCAAGGAAATGGCCATTCACTTCTTCCCTTCTGTACTGTGTATCACACTATCCTGAAGTCTCAGAGCCATAAATATAGTTTTCAGTGTGGAAGCAAGAACCATGTTTCAACTATCTAAGGAATTGCTGTAGACACCAGACATCACTCAGAGTAGCCAAGAAGCACAGACATTGTCAATGTGGCGAACTTACAAAAAGTTTTAATAAACCATGTTTCTCTTAACTTAAACTTGTTTGTCAATCCTGAAAATCACCTCATACAGTAGGGGCAGGAATAACCAATAGAGTTTTGGTTTGAGAAACTGGGAGGTGATGGGCAATTCTATTAGTGGGAAAATTTAAATAAGATAAAGCTTGATTTTTGTCTTGTAAAACATAGTTTATTTTAGCAATTAGATAGCTTAGCAAAATGATGTTGGTGAGATTGATGCAACAATTTTGTGTTCAGAGTACATCTATGAGTCACATTAAACAGCATACTGAAAAAAAAACACCCAGTTTGCTCTTCAGAAATAAATAAATAAAATTTTGTTTTCGGTGAACAAGGTGAACCAAGCCTTCTCCATGTTCTATTTCTTGCTCCTGGAGGTTTCTTCAAGAGGCAATGCAAGAAAACAGTGACCTAGAAAATGAACTCATCGTAGGATATCTGATATTATGTTATTAATACACAATTTAAATTGGATGTCATTGGACATGTAAGTTATCACTTTCATGAGAAGTGCGTTGTAGCATGTATTTAATTGTGGTTGAATTATAAAACAGATGAATAATTTCTATTCTACAAAAATACCTAGTTATGTGCGATAAAATTTGACACTTTCATAAATTATATAAAATTATAACTAGTTGCAGAAATATCTTTTGTTTTACTGAGTCTGTGTAATGAAAGAATCTAGGATATGGGAAAATGTACAGGGAAGAATGAATGGATGAATTTGGGCCTCACTACCTCTGGTTATCACACAATGTTTTCTGTGGCATTTACACCATGTGTGTGATCAGCACACAGGAAATCCTTTTCCCCAAACATTTCCCAACTCCCTTTTGTCAGGTACAGAATCTACTTCATATTCTTCTTTAGATCATCTCAGACACTGTGGAACTTCACTTGCTTTAAGTATGTTTCTATACATCCTTGCAAAGCCAAAAACTCCTTAAGCCTCTGCCCAGGAAAAGACATTACTCTCATGTCTATTTTATCTGGGTTCTAATGTATGTTAAAGCAGGTGGTTTGAGTGGAAGGTGTGCTTACTAGTGACTTCTATCTAGTTTATGTTCTTATTGATTTCTGAGTTTTTACTAAAATTCTGTTAGTATAGCTTATATTACTGTTACCTTGTTTCTTAAGTATTTTTAGGTGGGACAATGCCATGAACAGAAGCATCTTGGAGAGGAAAAAGTTTATGTCTTTTTACACTTTTAGGTAAAAGTCTATCATGGAAAGAAATAGGGGCAGGAATTTAAGACAGAAGTTAGGAGGCAAAACTGAATGGCTCAGAAGCCATGCAGGAATGTAGCACTTTCTCATAGAACTCATAGGTGAGCAGCCGAGGGTTAATACTGCCCAATGGGGTCTATGCCTTCTCATACTAATCATTAATTAAGAAAATGCATTACATAATTGATGAAGGTGAAATCTTATGCAAGTACTTTTTAATTTAGAGTCCCTTTCCCCAATGATTCTATCTTGAATGAGATTGACATGAATCCATTCAGCACTCCTAGTTGGGTTCTTCAACATCCACCAGGAAACAGATATTTGTGCTCATGTTGTAACACAAATGCTAACTCTGAAGCTAATGATATTAAACCTAGTTCAAGAAATTGATAATGCTTGTCTGGGCAGATGAAATTATCAGATAAAGTTACTGATGCCTAAGCAGCAGGTATGAGAACTAGAGTTTATATCCTTAGGACACACATAAATACTTGGGTGTGGTAGCTTACTGTAATTCCTTCAATTCTAAGGCAGTGTCAGATGATGCTTTGAGCAATCTGTCTAGCCAGATTGGTTGTATTAGTCTAAGGAACTCTTCTTCAGTGAATAGGATGGAGAGTGGTTGAGGAAGATACCCAACATTCACCTTTGTCTTTCATGAATTGTAACCTGTTTATGCACATGTTCTCACACATAACACATATTCATTCATATCACACACATACGAATAAGAATAAAATATATTTATAGTGTGAATATTGGGGAAAAAACAAGGATTTTGTGACTTTAATAGGCATATTCCAAGACTTCTTTGCAGGGGATATTGTGACATTTTTATTAAAAGGAATACTAGTTAAAAGATTTCAGAATATCTTATGGGCTAAACTCAAGTGCATGCTTATGTATGCAAAATGTCAATTTGTAGGCCACTTTAAATGAAAATATAACACATTTAGCACTGCAACTAATTCTAGAGACTATTTTTTATCAGCTGAAAAATAAACTAACTGTTGGTAGGTATTTCTTCCTTCCTTCCTGCCTAGGCACTCTCACCATCCAGCACCATGCAGTCATCTGTCCATGTCTCAGACATACTGTCCATTGATTCATCAGGGAACATTTGGCTGAATGGTCAGGTACTCTGCATTATATTTTGGTACAATTTTAGTCTGATTAACTTAATAGTGTATTTGTAAGCAATAAAGAAAAGGTAATAGAAGGTCAGTTGTATTCTAATACTAAAACTAACCAGTGCTTACTCAGTTCCATGCCTTTGAAGGTGCTTTATCGACTATTCTGTTCCTGCCTTATATACTTCAACTTTACTTTTTTATCTTTGCACACACTTCTGAGTTCAGTGTACTGTTGTGGATAGCCCCAGCTTTGTATTTTGATACTAATTCCCTTTTCCTGTGAAAGGCTACAGAGGAGGTGTGAGTTTTTACACAGATGAATTCTAGTGAACCTTCTGCCTATCTTAATTTGTAAAATAAAGACTGGAGCCAGTGATTGGGCAGAAGAAGGGGAGGTAGAGAAATAAAGGTTGGTGGAAGACAGCAGAGGGGGGACTGGAGGAAGACAATGGTGGAAGAAGACGACAGAGATGAGGACAACTGGGAAGCAGGAGGTAGAAGGACAGATGCAGGGTCTGGAAAATCCTCAAGTTATAAGGGTCTCATAGCTGGGGAACAGAGTAGTGTAGCGGTATCTTCCCAATCTAGGATTACAGAATATATTCATAATCACTGAGTTGTGTTTTCATTGACTGGAAATATTTGGGTTGTAGATTTAAATATCTCCCACTACACGGTAGTACCTGGATGTGTTTCCTAAGTACATCCTGCATTACTTTCATAATAGTTTCAATCATTCTTTTGCATTAGTTTCTAACTTCTTTTTAGATAGTAAATGGTTTTTATTTAACAAATTTATGACCTCCTATGACACTAAATCTTCATTATATATATCCTAGTATTTGATGTATTTTTAATGCTCAACAGTACTGTGATAATATATAGGTGAATGAATATAATCAACCAAATCAACTGTATTACAATTTCAGGTGTCTCATGAAAAAAGGCAAGGGATTTAGTTACTCTTTGGTTCGGTGATGTGATACAGAAAATTTAAAGTTTCTTCTTAAGTTGTAAACCAGAGACATAAAATTCTCATATCAAAAAAAAAATTGTCTTCATAAAAAGGTTCACATGTACACAAACACCTTCCAAAGAATCTAAAAAAAATATTTACTCATACCTCCATTAGAAAAAATTACTTTATACGTCAAAGTATTCATTTTTAATGTTCATATTACAAAGGTTACATTTGAAGCTTTTCTATTTTTTCCCTATTCAGATATTTTTTATTTTAGGACAATGTGTCCACTACAACAATTTCCAATTTTCTTCCATTGGTTGTTGTTACATCTCCCCTATTCCCTAGAGGGAATTTTGGAAATTCACTCTAATTAAAACTCCATATTATCAGTTAAGAATATGCATGAAATACTGTCTTTAAACATGGTTTTATTAGATAGTATCTAAAGAAATATCCCTCATTTCCCTTTGTATGACTTTTCAAAGACTGCAATTGGGAAAAGGGCGGTATTTTACAATTCTATAAATTTTTCAGGCTGACCATTCTACAACCAATTAAAATTTTACCTTAGTCAAGTGCCAACATTTGTAAAGCATCCAGTGGCTTTGAGAGGAGGCAGAAAATTTACACTACTTGTATTCTCATTTAAGTTGTTAGGATAAAAGATAATATAAACACATTGATTTTTGGCAGTTCATTATTACGTGTTTATAAACAATTAATTCTCTCCATATAAAGTTTACAGTTTGATAGATTTTAATTGATATTTATACTTAGGAAATGATCACAATCATGATATTAAACACTTTCTTCTCTCTAAAATTTCCGTGGTCTTCGGTAAACTCTCATTTCTTGACCTATTCATTAGGGAGCAACTGGTCCTTCTTCTCTCAGTATAGGTTTGTTTACATTGTTTGAAATAGTACGTAAATGGAATTAGGCAGTATTTATTTTCTGGCCTTCTTCACTCAGCCTAGGTATTCAGGGAATCAATCATGTGGTTATGTGAATGGAATTGGTTCATTCCTTTTATTGTTGAGTATTATTTTTTTTCCCATGGGTAGTCTCAAATTGCTCACTGATTCATTTACTGCTAATATTTAGTTTTCCTCTGTTTTCCTAAATGGAAGTAAAGTTATTCCAAATACCATGTGAAAATAATTGTATGAACACTGTGAGAGTTAATTTATTATCATCTCAACAGGATCTCCACTTAAATTTAGAAATTTTAATAGAACCATCATCAGGAATTAAGATTTTGTCTATATTGCATCACTAGAAGACAGTACATCTTTGTTAACATGCAGAAAATCTGCTCACTAGGATAGGCTAATACTCAGGGATTGCTATATTAATTTAATAGTGTCAAAAAGGCATATCAACAATAAGAGTCAATCCTGAGATGAAATTTCTGAAAATCTTGCAATTTAGAATTATCCATCGCAACATGGAAACCAATGTTACCATCTCCAGGAAAGTCACGAAGATGCTTCCAGCCTTTCCTAGGTGGATCATGATATTAAGTGATTATTTAAATTCAGTTATTCCTTTGCCATGACTGTATGGAATTATCTTGATTAGGTTAATTGAGATGGGAAGACCACTCACTATGGGCGGTACAACTTCGTAGGCTTGTTTCCCATAAGGCTTGTTTCAAATAAGAGACAGAAAGCATGATTAACATAAACATTCATCATTTCATGATTCCTGATTGGAGATACAAAGATAGTAAGTATACTTAAGCTTTTTCTGCCAGGTATTTCTCACTTTGATAAACTGTATCCTAGAACAGAGATCCCAAGTAAACCTAGTCAATTCCTGCCCCTCCAAGTTGCTTTTGTTAGGATAATGTTTAACAGCAATAATACATTTTGCAAATATAGAGAAATGATATCAGAATTGGAACCATTTGTATAACAAATATGACTGTGTTGGTTTTAGGCCATTGGAATAATTTTTCTCTGAGAATATGGAAGAGTTTTGAAACTTTGGATAGAAAATCCCTTTGACTGCTGCAAGAAGAGCTCAACAGTAGGTGAGGATGTTAAAAAAATGAATGGTAGATGCATAACTCAAATGTTTTCAAAGGAGAACCAAAGTTCTATCAAGAACTGGGTTAGGAAAGATTTCTATAGTGTTCTTACAAGGAACCTGAATGCACTCTACTGTGTCCTGAAAATTATAGTAGGGCTGAATTTAAATATAATGGAATAATTAATTTGGTAGAGGAAAATTTAAAAGTGAGTAGTATTCCTGCCATGGTATGGCTACTCCTCTCTCAATCAGGTCTAGAAAGACAGATCAAAATGTGAAAAAGAAACGATATTCATATGATGTTGAAATTATATAACATTAAACACACACACACACACACACACAGAGGGAGAAAGAGATAGATAGATAAATAGATAGATAGATACATAGATACATAGATACATAGATACATAGATATATATATACACAGATATATAGATACATAGATAGATACATACATAGATAGAGAAAGCTTAACAAGAAATAAAATTAATATATACTTATGGCCATTTCTGTCACTTGCTATCATGGAATTCAACACTATACTCAGCAACTTCTTTGAAGCTGTAGATGTCCCAGGATCCTGAAATCTTCAGCATCACGCACTAGTACTCTGTTATAACTTAGGTTTCAGCTTAACAGGTGTAAGCATAACTTCTCAGTTCCTCCATACAGGGATTCTGAACATACCCTCCATTTCTCACTGGCTTCAGTGGCTCTCTGGAACAGTGGTACAAGACTATATAACATTGCCAATTTTTTTTATTATGTTGTTAATCTTTTTCTGGCTACTTTTCTACAATTTATTATTGATATTTTTATTTATGAATATTATGTGTCCATGTGTGAGTAGATATGTCCACCTGTATTTTTTTCCAGCAAGAAATCAAAATTTTATTTTACTTTTGAACTTTTAAACATTTCTACAAATAGGAATATTGAAAATTTTATTTTATTGAAAAAAACTATAGAATATTAACTATCTCCTTTTAAAACTTTTATTATATGCAGAAATTTTTGGTGTGTATATGAGCATGCTTGTATGTGTATGTGATACATGTGTGTATGTCTGTGTGTATATGTTTGTACTAAATATTATGCTGGTCTGTTTATTTATGTTGGAGTGTGTTAAGTTTCTTATTGAATTTGGAGCTCAGTTTAGGCTAGATTGATTAAAAATGAGTCCCAGGGATTTATCTGGTTCAGTTATCCTGTGATAGGATTATAGACATAAATCACTACATTCAATTTTTACAAAGTTTCTAGGAATCTGAGCTCAAGCCATCATGGTTGTATAGCATGCACTTTACCCACTGAGATATTTCTCTTGATGCCTAAAATAGTTTTAATGATTTGAAGCAACTTTCCAATATTTACCTACATTGTAACCATGGTAACTATTTTTGATGACCTTCGTTTTTTGTATTAATATGTGTTTCCACTTTCTATTATTCTCCTTAAAGGATTTAATGATTTTGGGGTAGGGGCTGGTTTTTGTAGTGTAGTTCTCTTGATAAGGAATTATTTCAGGTAGGTACACCTGGATGCATTGCTTTTGGACTCAATATATTTAATGTGGTTGTTTGCATCGGCATTAGTGATATTAGGAGGCAACTTACCAGTGACTGTTCAAGTAAAGTCAATAACACCTCTTCCTATCATCTGTTAGCTCTTCATAGTCCTTCAGTGAAGGCTGGGACTTCATACGCTGTAGATTCAGAAATAATTAAATAATGGTAGATGCAAACATCAATGTATCTTGTATAGGTGAAGACGATTTTTTAAAAGTCAACTTCGCAACTCTTGACAACAAAGAGAAATGTTTCTAGGTAGATGGATAGGATTGGCCCTCTTTGACCTTGGCATTCCATGATCTCCAATGCCAACCATTCTTTCTCTCCACCATTATCTAAGATGAGTGTGATATTCTATTTCTTTTATTCTCTGTCCCCATCTAGGTCTGTAGATATTTGGTAAAATCTCTTTGCTATTGTATTTTTCTCCATCTTCACATTTTTTTGATTGTCTTAAGTTTTTTTCAGGTTCTCTAAAGGTTGAATTTCATCCTATTCCTAGAATCAAAGTAACTTGTTATTTTAATCAATAAGAAAACATTTCACATCGTGAGCAAAGAGGTAGGAAAAGAGAATATCTGACGTCTTACTCTATCAACCCTACATCGGCTCTTTGGTCTAAAATTTTGTGCCTTAGAAGAATATCCACTTAAAATTTCCTGCCACTTTAGTGAGGAATTCAGAAACAATTAGTCAAAACATCAGTTGAAACTCTAAGAGTAATGGTCAGATAGATAATAAGGTTGGATGTAATTCCAGAAGCTCCTAGGTAATTTGGCATCTAGATTCTTAACAAATCTATGGTGATCATTACTCTGTTCTTTTTATGACATCATCTATTGTCCTTAGCGCTGATTGTACAGATTACATTTGATTTCCTGTCTTCTCATTCTTTTGATTGTTGTCTTTGACATGTACTTGACTTGTTATATCTGAATTTTTAGATTTCTAAATGCAAACTCTGAATAGCTCTATTATATGGCACATTGCCTTTTACTATGACAGAAATATTTTAATGGATCACTAGGTACATAATAAGCAAACAACATGAGTTTGAGTTGGCAATGCAAAAGAAGATGGCTTGTCAAATCAAAAGGAAGTGAAGGCTGTGAGGAGCTTAGAAATGAGTATATCTGAAAGCTGTAGGGTGTAAGCAGCCAAAATATACCAAAACACTGATTGCAGAGAGCTAAAAGCATTGGATCTTGAGTTCTCCTGGTGGACATTTTCTTATTCTGTTCATCATTCAATATCAGCTTATTGTATAAATGTCATAAGTATATTGGGTTTGTCCAATATTTTCTATATCTTGACTAGATGACAAATTGGAGAGTAGAAAGCAAGTAGAAACCTCCTAGTAACCCTAATTCTAACTTATTTAAAACTAAGTCATTTGTTTAGCAAAAGTCTACTGAGAATTTTTCTATAACAGGATGTCAAACACACATTGAAAACACGTCCTTGTAAACAAAGTCTAAATATCAGTAACATCATTTGCAAACAAAGAAGTCTAAGGAGCAAGATGATGAAGCCATTTTACTATCTTGTACAATAGACTTCACACTTAAAGTAATCAAACGAGATAAGAGAGGAAACTAGAGATTCATCTAAGCAAAAACCTACCAGGAAGACACTGGAATTCTTAACATTTATGCACCAAACTGAAAGGAAACCAAGTTCATAAAAGAAACACTATCACAACTAAAATCACACATTAATTCTCACAACACTGATAGTAGGAGACTTCAATATCCCACTCTTACTAATAGACATGTAATCCAGAGAAAAACTAAATAGAGATATACTAGAGCAAGCTGGCATAAACCAAATAGACCTAACAGATATTTACAGAATTCTTCATACGAACACAGAATAATTTATCTTCTCAGTACATCACGGAAATTTCTCTAAAACTATCCATTTCCTCAAACCCATAACAAATCACAACAGATAGAAGACTATTAAAACATCACCCTACAACCTATCTGACCACCAATGATTAAAGGTGTATATTAACAGCAACAGAAACAACAGAAGGCATACAAACATATGGAAACTGAATAGGTTACCACTGAATAAAAAAATGAGTTTTGTTGCAAATTAAGAAAGAAATTATATACTTTTTAGAATTGAAAGGAAATGAATATAAAACATATCCAAATTTATGTGGTCCAATTAATATAGCTATAAAGGACAAATTCATAAAAGAAAAAAGTGGAGAAATCTCATACTAATAACTTAATAGCACACATGATCACTGTAGTACAAAATGAAAAAAATATAAAAAAAAGAAAGAAAGAAAGAAAGAAAGAAAGAAAGAAAGAAAGAAAGGAAAGACATCACATCAAACAGAAGAAGATAGAAAAAAAACTAAACAAACCCAGAGATGAAGTCCAAGAAATGAAAAATTAGAACAATACAAAGAAACAATAAAACAAAGAATTGATGTTTCAAGAAAATCAGAAAGATTGACAACCTTATCCAAATTAATTAAAAGGTAAAGAGAGCATATCTAAATTAACAAAATTATAATAGACACTGAGGGAATATGGGGACTCATAAGATAGACAATAAAAACCTTTACCCTAACAAATTGGAAAAATCTTAAAAGAGATTTTTTTCATACATACCATTTTTCAAAGTAAAACCAAGATTGGACAAGCATATCAAGTGAATTTAAGTACTGCTAATATAGAAGCAGTCATTAAAGTCTCCCAATGGGAGAAAAAAAGCACAGAATAGTACCAGGCTTTCAATGAAGTGTTAATACCAATATTTGTCAAATTACTCCACAAATAACAACAAAAAAAGAAACACTGCACAAATCACTGTTATGTGGCCATATTTACTGTGATATCTATATGGTATAAAGACCCAAGAAAGAGAGGCATAAACCAATTTCACTTACAAATACAGATGCAAAAATTCTCAATAATATGCATGTAAATCAAATCCCAAAACATATAAAAAGATCATCTACCATTATCAAGAAGATTTCATCACAGAGATTCAGGGGTGGTTCAACATGCATAAATCAGTATATGTACTGAACCAAATGAACAGATTGAAAGGCAAAACCTACTGATCATCTCACTAGAGTTAGAACAGATCGTTGATCAAATCCAGCACCTTTTCACAATAAAATTTCTAGAGAGGTTAGAGATATAAGATCCATACCTCAATAATAACAAAAGCAAGTTTACAGCAAGCCTGCAGCTTCTAACAACGTAATTTGGAAAGAAAATCAAAACAATTCCACTAAAATTAGTAATAAGACAGGGTTGTTCATTTTTTCCTCACTTATTCAATATAAGTACTTGAAGTCCTAGATTGAGCCATTAGGCAACTGAAAGAGATCAAATTTATACAAATTGGAAAGAAGAAGTCATAGAAATTTTATTTGCACATTATGTGATAGTATATATCAATGAACCTAAATGTTCTACCAAGAAACTACTACAGCTGATAAACACTTTCAGCAAAGTTGCTGGACACACTATAACCTCACAAAATTAGTAGCCTTCCTGTACTCAGAGTTCCTCCACAAGCCTGTATCAGATGGGGAACTATAACTGAAAGTGGTAGACACGTGCGTCTATCTCTAGCCCAGAAGCTGACTTCAACTGATAATTACTTGTAAATAAAATTTAGTTTCCTTCAAGACAGTCTCACTGGGGAAGCAAACTGTTCTCAAAGGTATACTGTAAACCCAGCAGTAGAAGGCCAACAGAAAATGAACTCAAATGAATATTTGAAGGTTCCTCTTCTCACAATGTTGTATCAGAGATTTCCATGTTTTAAAGAAAATTTATACTATCATTTATTTT
>JANHMN010000049.1:33956-47994 GCA_030674055.1 Rhabdomys pumilio | reverse complement strand
CTCTCTCTCTCTCTCTCTCTCTCTCTCTCTCTCTCTCTCTCTCTCATCACCTAGCTCCTCCTCTCCTTCTCCTCCTACTCTCCTCCTCCTCTTCCTCCCCGTACTCTTCCCACCTTAGCGCCTCCTACATATCACCCTTCCTGTTAAAAATAAAACTTTTCTCTCAAAATACAATTAGAGCATAACTATACCAATTTGTGTCAGTAAGGTACAAGATAGACTTAATTCCCAGTCTATCATTTTGTTGACTAACCGGAACCTCTGTCATCTCTCCTAACTAAAAGACTTAGTTCTGAACCTGGCTTTTTTTCTTGGCTATACAATGAATGTCAGCTGAAAAACATTCTCTCAAATCTTTTCTCTCAAAGTAAATAGCCAGGATTGGCTATGAGACTATAAGTTTTCAACCCCGTCAGAAATCCAAAATGACTGAGTTAACTGAAATTATGGGAAGCACAAAGCATAGCTTCTACAACTCAGCCAATTTATAGAGACTGCTGAACACCTGGACAGTCCCTATACTACAAAACGTTGGAGCATCCGATCTTCAGCCTTTGTGTCTGTCATCTTAACTCACTTCCTGAATGTGTGCATGTGTTTTGAGGCAGCAGTGCACAGTTGAGCTTCTGGAGGCCCAGGCATGTCTTGACAGCTCTCCTCAGTCCATGCATCACCAGGCTCCATCACTGCCAATATGTCTCACATGGCTTTGTGGACATGGATAGCACACCTCTATGACTTGCAAACACCCATACATTAGTTCAATAATAATTGGGTTGCTATACAACTGGAACCCAGTACTAGCACACTGCTAGCATTTCTTTTTGGCCACCAGTACTAGGCAGGAAAATTATACTCTAACTGTCTTCCTGTTTATTGATAAACAAAGTGGCCAGCCCAGCAATGGAGCCTGATTAGCAGTTTGCACCCTGTCTGAAAGGGTAAACAAAGTCCTACTGTTTTCTGTGTTTGACAGCAATTTGCATCTTTAAAAAACTTTGACAGCCCTGAGATTCATGTTCAGCTTCCCAGTGCTAGGTTCTCTTTGATGTGTTCCACTTCAGCTTCCTTATTTTATCCTACTTCTGTCTTGAGCCCAGTCTTTGCCAGCATTTCCCGTTTCCATCTGTCTTGGCATGTGCTTCCCCTTATTCACCTGTCTGAGGGGGCAGAGAAGGAAAGGGCAGAGCAGGAAGGAAGTGTGTCTGTCTAACTGTGCCTAGATTTGTCTGTTCCCTGAGGTTATTTCATGCCTGCTGCACTTAAAAAGGAGACCAGCAGACAGAAGAGAACCTGTTAGTCCCCGCCTTTAGCCCTCAAGTCTACTCCCTTCCTTCATCATCACCCAAGCACCAAAGAAGTGCCTCCTTCCTTAGCCTTCTGCCTGAGTTTGGTATAGCATTTACTCTGAAGTGTATTCTAAGCTAATTAGGTTCTTAAACTAAATGGTAACAGACCTAATAGCTGACTCTCTCCATAATTATTTTCAAGTGAAAGAAATGAAGATCATTTTAAGTTGAATTTGCATAATGTAGAAGGTCACATTAATATGGGTAAACAAGCATTAATCTATTTAAACAAACTTTCCCCTTAATCCTTACCACATGTAAACAACATTTGTTCTGCCTTAGAGATATCGCATGATTGGACTCCTGAGACCCAGTTACCCCACTGAACAGCTTCCTTTTATAACTTCTAAGAGATGTTATATATTTATGGGAGGCTGTAGGATGTTAAGTGTAGTTAGACATAAATTGTATCTCAGCTATTCCACTAATGCCAATGGGGATTAAATTAGATTTTGTAGCAATTGTAGAAGACTATTTGGTAGTTAACACATGAGATTTTTAAATCCTGGAAAACATGATCTTATTATAAAATAGGCATCTGAGTTAACATTACCCAGGAAGAAACTCTTCATATATTATCAGTTTTTTAAAAAATAATAGTAAAATAATAACAAAGAAAATTATCAATTCTATGGGGAATATTATATGCTTTTCTCAACAGTAAGAACAATGAATTGGAGATAGGGAGGGGAGATAAATGGCTGAACATGGTCTTACTGACTCCAGTGTTCTTGCTTAGAGGAGGGAAATGGGGCTAAGAAGTGAGCAGTGTTACCTGGGACTGGACTGCAGTTGGGACCAAGTCATGCAGACTAATGTCTGCACCCTACCAATGAGGCAGAGTTATAATCAGCAGTTATTTCCTATCACTGATTTCCTGAGATGATCAATGTGAGCAAAACAGTCACTAGGAACTAATGTCACTAACAGAAAAACTGCGGGAAGAACAGAGAGTCTCTCTGTGAGGTTAGTAATGCATCTTCGTCGGTGGGCTTTCTGAATCAGAATTTAAGAAAGGAGAAGGCCCACGATGAAATGTTAAACTTGGATTCCAAGTTTTCTTCTTTTAACTCTAATTGATTTGGGGGGCAGGGCACGGGCATGGCATGCAGTGCTCATATAGGTCAAAGATAATTTGCTCTCCCCTCCCACCTTGTGTGGGATTCAACTCAGGTTGTCATGTGTCGGGGACCACCCTGCCAAATGTTGGAACCCACACTGTCAAAAGTTTGGGGGCCAAAATTGTTAGAGCTGGCACTGCCCCAAGCTTTGGGAGCTAAATTGTCCCGGCTCATACTGCTGCTCCAGTCTGCGGGTCAGGGTTCAGTAAGAGAGAGAATGAGGGCAGATTCGAAGAATGGAGACCAGACAGAGTGTCATTCAGTCCCGTTTATTCTCAAGTCTCTCTTCTTCTCTCTTTTCAAGTCCCTTGTTCCTAGTCCAAGTCCCAAGTCTCGAGTTCCTAGTCTCTAGTTCCTAGTCCCTAGTGCCTCCAAGTTCCAAGTTTTCCAGTCCCTTCTTCTGTCTGCCTCTCACCTTTTATAAGTTTGACTTCTCAAGTCACTCCTTTAAGTCACACCTTTAAGTCTCACACAACTGAGGGAAAATCCTGGGTATATAAAACAAGATGTTATCAGAGTGTGCTCAGCTGTTGTAGGCTGTTGAAAACAAGTCTCTTGTCAGGGTATATGGCTCAAAATGGCTGCAAAGATGATAGCCACCTTCTGTAGGCTCCCCACAGTCATGCCTGATGTCAAGGACTTTTCCCATATTACCAGGCCCCAGGTTTTCTTTTAAATACTACTGCAAGAAGGTAGGACTCCTCAACCAAATATGTGTGCATAAATATGTGATTTAGCATAGAAATGCACATACTACATACATAATAGCGATATCCGGTGGTGTGTGGGTGGCCTTTTATCTTCAGTGAGGACCTGTTTTAAGTCCTTAAGTGACTAGTTTTCATATGGGTGAGGATTATCATTAGAAGTCACAGAACTTGCCAGTTTTCATTTGCACAGACATCATCTTGGCAGATAATCACACAGGCATCAATCACTGTCATTATCATTGTGCTAGTTAATTGTATGGGCATCAATCACATGTGTATCTGGAACAATTCCTCACATGAACACCAGGCTCACCAAGGAGAAAGGTAATTGCATCTGAAGCAGAGGAGGCTGTGTCTTAGCGGTAGATAATCACACAGGATCAATCACACAAGTAGTAAGGTCGATAATCCTTTGCATAGTACGAAGTAACTAATTAGCAATCACATCAGTACCCTGATATTCTAGTGCAGCTACATATGTGTTTGTGTATGTGGAAGAAGTAGCCAAGACTACTCGTGGCAAAGCCTTCCACAACAATGTACTGGAAACACTCGGCTGAGTGTCTTTGGTTTTGAGGCATTGATTTCAGGGATACTCCTGGAAAGACTATGCTCTGTCTTACAGTTCTATTGTTGTGAAGAGATACCATGACCACAGCAACTCGTATAAAGGAAACATTTAATTGGGGTTGGCTTACAGTTCAGAAGTTTAGTTCATTATTATCATGGTGAGAAGCATGGTGACATGTAGGCAAACATGGTGCTGGAGAGGGGTTGAGAGTTCTACATCAAGATTAGAAGGCAGCAGGAAGAGAGGGGTGACAGGAACCTGGTTTGAGCATTTGAGAAATCAAAGCTCACCCACCAGTGAAAAGTTTCCTCCAACAAGGCCACGCCTCCAACAAAGCCACACCTCCAACAATGTTTATGGAAGAAACGGGCCATTTTCATTCAAATCACCACAATCTGTTTGCTGCTGCTGCCCACTGATATTGCTGCTGCTTCTCCTCCAACTCCTCCTCCTTCAAGACAAGCTCTTATATAATCAATCTATCTCAATCTATTTTCAAACTCACTACGTAGCAAGTAGTTTTGAATTTTTTTAAATCTTCCTGCAGATCTGTTTACCTTTGCCTCCTGGATGCTGGGATTAAAAGCATGTGGTGATAATTGCAATCCTGAGATTGAACTAATATGCAAACCTCAGTGGCCTGAAACTTTCCAGGCTGGCTTTGAACTCACAGAGATCTATCAAATGCTGGGATTATAGGAATGGGCCATCATGTCCAGTTTTATGAGGTGTCTGGGCATCAAGTCTCTAAATGCTATTCAAGCACTTTATCAGCTGAGCTACATTAGCCATTTTCCCACTTTAGATCTCAGCCGGTGTTTTCTGGACAGCCTCAGCCCTAAGTCTGAAACCCAGGACAACCAATCATTGAACTTTGTTCCACTAGCTACAGCTCAGTCCATGATGTATGACATTATCCAGGGCAATCAGAGCAAATTTCTGTGTGTTGCCACCTCTGAGATGGGTCCCTATGATCCTGTAGCCATTAGTTCCTTGGTCCTGACTGCAGGAGTTGGTGCTGGACCCTGGGAATGTTCACCTGAGCAAATAAAATCCCTTTAGGGTTAATGAGTCAGAGTTGTCTGTTTGGCACCTTGTTCAGAAACAGCTCAAATGGGCAAGTCATTGGAACATTTCCTGAGAAATTTGGTTCAAGTGATATGGTCCCTGATTCAGTGAGCTAGCTGAGTGGGGAAATGTTGCTGGCACTATGCCTGACAGACCTGACTTCATTCCTCAGAACCCACATGGTAGAAGGAGAGACTGATTCCTTCAAGGTGTTCCCTGATCTCCACCAAAAGGCATGCCTACATCCACACACATGAGTTCACCCACAACAATAAAATGTAATCATTTTTGGAAAAAAAATGGGCCCAGTGAGAGAAGCTACTTTGTGAGAAGAAGAGCTGTCATGAGCCAAGCCAGAGGTGAGGCTTCAGGAATAATCATCCTGACTCTCAGATGAAGCTTGGAATCAAACCTGGAGCTGGTCAATAGCCCAGTTCACTCCCTTGGTAAATGCTGGCCTTTCAGAATCTGTTGCTCACACTGTGAGGTTCATTTATTAAAACTTTTAAATGTAGGGTTAATGTTTTTTTTCCTTTCTGTGGGAGAGGGAGGGAGAAAGATTCTGCTTGAAGTAGCATGTCCTGAATAAAATGCTTCTGAGAAAAGTGAAACAGACACAGCAGAGACTGAGAGGCTTTTTCTGGGGCACAGGTATCCATCTTCCCATAGATCTGATGTGGCTGGGAGGTACCTTCCTTCTCTACTCTCTTATAAGCGCACAGATTGCATTCATGAAGGTCCTACCATCCTGAGCCAGTAACCTCCCAAGGCCCTGCTTCCTGATGCTAGTACACTGGGGACTCAGAACTCATCATGAGAAAGTGTATGTGGTTTAGAGTCATCTGATAACCTGCTTTTAATGTAATAATCCCAGACTCATTAACATCATATTTATTTGAGCTACTTCAGAATTTAAAGATTGCAAAGTTACTCCTTCCTGTTTGAAATTGACTTCTTGGGTTGTGCATTAGCTCACTGGCAAAAAATGCCCATTGTACAAACATGAGAATTTAAGTTCAGAGTCCAGCACCCATGTTAATAAACTGACTATGGTTGCACACATGCCTATAATCCCAGCATTGGGGTGGGGTAGGGACAGAGACAGAAAGGTGCATGATGTTTGTTGACTGCCAGCTTAGGTCTAGGCTCAAATGTAAACTGTTGTCAAATGGATATCATCCTCCTTAGGCCCTCATGTGTGTAAGCATGTGCACCTATACACACATGACACTTGTACATACGTGAATATTTTATGTCAACCTAACACAAACTGGAGTCGTTTGAGAGATGGAAACCTCAATTAAGGAAATTCATCTGTAAGATCAGGCTGTAAGTAAGTCTGTAGGGCCTTTTATTAATTAGTGAATGATATGGAGGGCCCTGCCCATTGTGGGTGCTACCACGCCTGGGATGGTGGTTCTGGGTTCAATAAGAAAGCAGGCTGAGCATGTCAAGAGGAACAAGCCGAGGAGCAGCACCCCTCCACGGCTTCTGCATCAGCTCATCAGCTCCTATGTTGGGGATACTGCCCTTCCTGAGTTCCTGACCTGATTTCCTTCAGTGATAGAATACAAAGTGGAAGTGTCCGCCACATGAACCCTTTTCTCCCAAAGTTGTTTTAGTCATTGTGCTTCATTACAACAACCCTAGTTGTGAACCCTAACCAGGAGACCCACACACACACCATGCTCACTCCCCCCCCCACACACACACATTAAAAAAAAAACTGAAGTTCACTTCTTCTGGAGGGTCCCGATTCTAGTGAAAG
Organism: Rhabdomys pumilio; assembly: GCA_030674055.1. NCBI lineage: Eukaryota > Metazoa > Chordata > Mammalia > Rodentia > Muridae > Rhabdomys > Rhabdomys pumilio. The sequence goes on along the minus strand of JANHMN010000049.1, from coordinate 41,407 downwards.
TCAAGGAAAATAATCCAGTAGTAAGTGGGGGCAGGGGTGAGTGAGAGCTTGAATCAACCACTAATTGATCATTCTTTAAGCAGGTGTCTTTACTGTTGTGAAACTCCATACATGTGTCCTCCTCTGCTGCTCTTTTTCAATTGAGTGTATGTAGAAATGACTGAATAAATGATTAGTCTCTGATCCCAAGTACTCAGGGTGGGACTTGTCATTCTTTCTCTGCTTCAGGATTCATCTACAACCTTCTCTCTGCCCAGTGTCCTTGAATCTCAGTGGGAGCGTTCCTACCATAAGGACGTCCATGACCTCACACTGTTGGATCCAAAACCAGGGGATGCACTCCCCCAGAGACACTCACAGACGAAATTTGCTGTAATAACATGAGGTTTATTGATAAATTGATAAATTGATAAAAGCCAGTGTACTGGGGTTCCCTTGCATGCCAGCAAGAAGAACCCTAAATTAAAGCTGAGGGCAACTTATATACTATTTTTACAGAATTTATGAGGGCAGTTTTACAATTACTTCTTAAACATTAACCATAAAGGACAAACTCCAATAGCCATTCCCAGGCCTGGTTTCTAAGTAAGTCAAATTTGCACCTTATCTTTTTACAACAAAGAGGGTCAACTTAAGAAGCTTCTGTTTACCCAGGTTTACTGTGTTAAGGGTTCATAAACTCCTATCTTGGGTCTTTCTTCCTGGAAAGTTTGTTTGAGTCTTTGAAATGTACTTCTCCCAGGATGTGTCCCTGAGGGAAGTTAATATTTGACTCAAATTTAAGGATCTTTTAATTTTAAGTCCAAGCTGAGACCTAAAATTATATTCTTACAACACACCATCATTTCTCCATATCTGTTTAGTGTATCCTTTGTATGTCTTTCTCCTCTGAGGCAATGCATAAAGCTGCCCATCTTTTAATAGAGGTCACAGGACAGGGATAGGTCTGTGTTCCCAATACCCAGTGCTTCCAGCACACACCACCTGCCCTCGGTGGACATAGGAATTGCCATGTCAAGACACCTATGATAGTGGTAGAGTTTCAAGTCTGTCTGACTTCTCTGCAGGCAACCATCAAGCAACTAGTACATCTAAGGGGACTCATGGCAGGTCAAAAGCTAAGTCTGCTTAGGCCAGCCCAAAACAGTTCAGCCCTTCTTGCCAACAGTCACTATCAATCATCAATGTGATGACTAGTTGAGGATTCCTGGTGTGGTTGTCCTCCTTCAAAGAAAACCATGGTAAATTTGTTTTTCTTCCCTGCTAACAGTGACAAGGGAGCCTGTTGCCACAGACACACTAAGCACAGTCTGCCTTTGAACAAAAGCATCACTGAGGGCAGCAAAGTAGTTGGAGAATGGGTAAGTTTCTGTTGTAATGTTGCTGAGCCTCCTGGCCTCCTTTCTCCTGCGTGTTGTCATGTAAATGTCCTTAAGTGAGACAGCTTGAGTTGTATCTTCAATCTTTGACCCTGAATGTATCTCCCTGCACGCCCCGCCTCCCCAAGTGTAGGGGACGTGGATGAGCCTCTGAGGCAGATATCATCCAATTTGATTCTTCTTACTGGCACGAACTCATGCTCATTTTTCCTAATGTGTAAAGGAGAATCTCATGTAGAGTTGATCTGTGCATGACATGAAGATACATCTGTAACTGGGCAATGGTAGAGAACCCCTTTAATCCCAGCACTTTAGAGACCAAGGCAACTAAATCTCTGAGTTCAAGACCAACCTGGTATACAGAGTGAGTCCCAGGACAGCCAAGGCTACACAGAGAAATTCTGTCTCTAAAAACCAAAATAAATGCAATACATAAGAAAGAAGCTTTATTTGGTCTGACATACCAAGGTCTGGTCTATAATGGCAGGAAGTTAAGGTAGCAGGGCCTGGTCACATGGTGTCAGCAACCAGAGAGAAAGAGTGATGGGATGCTTGTGGTTGGCCTGCTGTCTTCATTTTGCACTGTTCAGGGTCTCAGTCCATGGAATGGTGACATCACAGTGGGTGGGCCTTCCCACCTCAATGAACACAACCTAGACAATCACCACAGGAATGCTCAGAGGCCAAGCTCTGAGGTGATTTTAGATTCTGTTATCTTGGCAGTTAGTACTAACCACCACTGTTTACACAATAAATGTTTTTTGTTTTTCTATGTTTCTACCTGTTGATCTTGGGGGGTCGGTCCTTAGATTGACTTGATCAGCAATAAAATAAACTAGCTTTCAGGTCATGTGTGTATGAATTGTTAAATGGTTTGCCATCTAGCTTGCATGTCACAGGTATGTCCACAGACACTGCTTAGTGAGGATTCATGGTAGCATTAGTTGTAGAAAGAACAGTATGAGATTAAAGAAATCCAAGAGGCTAGTCAGTTCACAACTGAAGGTTGAAGTTAAGGCCAAGAAACATGAGACACAGAACATGCTATGAATCTCAAGAAAGGTCTTGAAGGCAGCACAGAGCAGGGAGATTGAGATGACCCCAGGATGCTTCAGAGGCAGAGTAGAGACAGCTCCATCAGCAAAGGTCTTGTATGTAAAATTTCAATTTTGTATGTTGTTGGGAAAAATGTGACAAAAGCAACTTAGAGGATGTAGGCTTTATTTTGGCAATCATATGGAGAGTACAGTCCCTCATGGTAGCAGGAGCTTGAGGTGGGGGCATCTGCAGTCAGGAAACAGGGAGTAATAAATGCTGGTACTCAGGCAGTTTTCTCTTTTCTTTCAGTCATGAATAGAATGTTCATGGAATGGCACCACCTACATGTAGAGTGATTTTTTTATCCCAACCCTATCTAGGAAATTCCTCACAGACATGACCAGAGGCTTGTCTCCTAGGTACTCCTAGTTCCTGTCAGGCTGACAGTTAATATTAACCGTCACAGTAGATGTCATGGACCTCTGTCTTCTATGCATAACATAGCAGTAGCTACCTGTCTTGAAATCAAAGCAGCCTTGATTGTGCATAACTGACAACCATAAGACTGACATCCCTCTATTCGATCATTGTCCTAGAGGCATTACTTGTAGCTGGAAGTAAGCTTGGCTGCCAGCAAGTTTTGCAAGCTCCTCTAAGCAACCTGTCACCCATGCTCTTAGCAGTAACTCCAGTTCAGCTTCCCAAATCACTCACCAAGGTAGTGAGCTTGCACTTAACTCCCGTGTTTTATGTGGCAAGTGCTTTCCCAACAGAGCCCTCCCCTCAGACTTTCCAATCTTTTACTTTTGACTTTTAGGATCCTTTGTTTTTATCTATTTATTTATTTATTTATTTATTTATTTATTTATTTATTTATTTATTTTTGGAACAGGGTTTCTCTGTATAGCCCTGACTATCCTGAAACTCACTATGTAGACCAGGCTGGCTTTGAACTCACAGAGATTTGCCTGCCTCTGCTCTGCCTTCTGAGTGTTGGTTTTAAAGGTGTCACCACACAAAACTTTTTGTGACTTTAAAAAAAAATTTGATGGCAGCCACTGATTCTCAAAAGCTTGAGAACAAGGAACAGATTAAAACCCTTTTTGATTGATGGAAGCCAGTGTTTTCCCAGCCAAATCTTTCCTCTCTAAGTCACACAGTTTGTGGTTGTTTGTCTCAAACATCCCTACAAGGCACTGAATTTTGCACTGTCCAGGCAGATATTCAGAATCTGTGTTTATCTGGGTATCTCCAAATGTAATCATGTTTGACTTAGTTGATGACAAAGAGTGGGACTCTGTGCTCCCAAAATCCTTTTTCTTTGGGAGAAAAGTGGGTTTGCAGTCAATTAATAGAAGAAACATTTGACTGAGTTTGTGTTTCCTTGTTGTAAGGCTGAGAATGGTTTTTCTGTCCCGTGTTCCCTATAAATCTTAAGGAAGAGACATTGTGTGGAACATCTCCCAGTGTATCAAGAGCAGAAAGTCTCACAGAGCACTTCTGAGGCACAAAAGGCATAGAAACCCTACTCTGGGGGCTGAAGAGACAGCTCAGCAGTTAACAGTGTTTACTGTGCTTGCAGAGGGACCTGGGTTCTGTTGCTAGCATCCACTTAGGACTCAAAACTGCCTGTGGGCCCAGTTCTGAGGAACCTGACACTCACTTCTGGCCTCTGTGGGCACTACACACACACACACACACACACACACATACACACACGAGGCACACACGCACGAGTGCACTCGAGTACTTATAAAGTAGCTAGCTGCTTGGGGCAAGTGGGTAACAAATCCCAGGCACCTCCCAGGAGCCCTTTGGAACCACTCCTGTGACACAGATACCAACAGCTGCAGCGACTTAACTCACCTTGTAGTTGTGACATAATTCATAGCCTTCCAGTTTGCACTCATGGGAACCGATTAGGAGTTGTAGCTTGTATTTCTCCATTAACTGTTCTGTCAGGCCCAAAGTAGCAGCCTCCTCCTCAGACAGTGTTGGCCTTGCAGCCCTCCTGGGCCATAGGATCACTCCACAGAATATCTGCAACCTAGTAAGAAGATGAGATACACATCAACTCATCATTCACAGGAAAAACAGGAGGGTGGGGGAAGTGGGTGGGGAGGAGGAAGCAGAGGAGGGAGGAAGAGAAAGGAAAAATAAGACAAAGTAAAAAATTTTCTATGCAATCAATACTTGACCCATGTCAATATTTTGAAGGCTTTTTTATTTTTATTATTATTTTATATGTGCATGGGTGTTTTGCCTGAATGTGTCTGTACACCTTCTGCATGCAGAGAGGCATTGGGTTCCATGGGGCTGGAATTACAGATGATCGTGAGAGGCTTATAGGTGCTGTAAATCAAACCCAGGATCCTATGGAAGAACAACCAACGCTCTTAGCCACTGAGTCATCTCTCCAGCCCCCATGTTTATATTTTGGATGATTAAGGCTGAATTTTAAAAGATTTACACATCCTTTTATGTTTATTTTGTTTGGTTAGGTCTTTGTTTGGTTATTTTTTGTTTGTTTTGAGACAAGGTCTTTCTAAGCAACCCAGGTTGTCCTTGAACTCACACCTACCCTCCTACCTCAGCCTCCCAAGGGTTGCAGATTTCTTGTTTGTTTGTTTGTTTGTTTGTTTGTTTGTTTGTTTTGAGGCAGGGTCTTCTGTAGCCCAGGCTGAGAATGACTCTGAACAATTAATCCCCCCGTGCCTCAACTTCCCAAGGACGGGAATCACAGGCATGCAGCTTACAAGTGTTCTGTTGCACAAATGAGTGTATGCGCCTATTGGCTGGCAAGCACACACCTGGTCTCTTGGTAAATTTTACGTGAAAGGTCAACATGGAATAGAGGTAGTGTTGCTCAGGCAACAGGTGTGCTCAGGGTTGATACCCTCAGTCAGAGCCTGTACCTCAGGCCTCCGCACCCCAGTTCCAAAATAAAGGCAGAAATCCTGGAAAGAGTGGGCATTTCTGCTTCATATTCCCATGGTTTTGTAAGTTTAAATCACAGTTAAAAGAGTCAGGATGCCCTCTTGTTTGCTAGACAGACACCAAGGAGTCTACTCAAGGCCTTGAATGCAGGGGTGGGACAGATCCTCCTTTCACCCACCGTTATCCCACAGCAGAGAATGCAAATTTGCCCTCCTCAGATTGCTATTCCCACTTATCTTCTATATGACTTTGATTACAAAAGAAAGAGAGAAAAAAAAGAAGAGAGAGAAAGAAAGAAGAAAGAGAAAGAAAGAAAGAGAGATAGAGAGAAAGAAAGAAAGAAAGAAAGAAAGAAAGAAAGAAAGAAAGAAAAGACAGAGATAAAGAAACTATGTCCTAATTGCTTTTATTTTCCTGATTCTTCTACCTGGTAATGGTGGGAGACATAATAACTATATATTATTGTTCTAGTTTGCTTTTTTGTGCTATGATGAATCACTGAACAAAACCAACTTGAGAGGAAGAAGATCTAAGAAGCTCCCAGCAGTCAGGTTTTACACTCCTGTCCATACTCAGGTGAGCATCATTGCTGTTTACCACAACAAAGGTGTGGGTACCACAAATTTGGGGTGGTGATACAGAATACTTTCTGAATGTACTTTTAAGGAACATGCACTTGATTTACAAGTATCTGCACATTAGTGGGTCACAGGTTACAAGAGTCCTTCATTTTAAACTCAAGTATAAGTTGGTCTTGAAGCCCAGATCAGTAACTCTGGGAGAATGTGTTTCTTACCCTCCTTTGTCCAGCCAGTGGCTACTTCTGCCCATTTGGGCTCTTAAAACAGCCTGAATTCTTTTCCTTATGGGATGAACCTTATGAAATGCCATTTTCATAGATGACAAATGCCTCCACCATCAAATTTTTATATAACTGCCTAGAACCACCAGCATTGTCTCCAACCCGGTTACCAGGGGTGCCTGTATTTTATGTCAACTTGACATAAGCTGGAGTTCTCTGAGAGGAGGCAACCACAGTTGAGGAAATGTATCAGTAGGAAGGGCCTCTAGGCAAATCGTGGACTATTATCTGGATTAACAGCTCATAAGGGCCGGGCGGTGGTGGCGCACACCTTTAATCCCAGCACTTAGGAGGCAGAGGCAGGCGGATTTCTGTTTGAGACCAGCCTGGTCTACCGAGTGAGTTCCAGGACAGCCAGGGCTACACAGAGAAACCCTGTCTCGAAAAAACAACAACAACAAAAAAAAAAAAAAACGTAAGGGTGGACCCATCCCTCAGGGACTGACACCTCCCCTGGACAGCTGGTCCTGGGGAACATTAGGAAACCGCCTGCTCGTTCCATCCGGAGCAGGTCAGTAAGCAGCACCCCTCCATGGCCTCTCCATCAGCTCCTGTCTGCAGCTGATGCCAAGTCCTGAAACAGGTATTCCTGGGCAACAGTCCCAAGCAGCCTCTCCCACTCATTACAAAACATTAACATGAGTTATTAGACAAAAATTAAAGTCCTTCTAAGGTTTTCTAATTCCTTATAGAAAGTGGGGCCTCAGAAAAACACCTGCATGTATACAGGACTTTTGAACTGTTTGCTCTTCCTATGGCAGACAAATTCTTAGAAGCAGAAGCAGCACCTAGACACACTTACCTGCTTCCCCTCCTGCATCAGCATCACAGTTGGCATCTGGGGCCAAGGAGAAAGACTCCCCCTTCTCTCTGAGCCACCGGAAGCCTCTTGCTGCTGGCACTCTTCCAGCTCCAGGCCCACTGAGTGCTGTGCCTGCCCCTGTGGGATAACTCCTTTCTGTCAGTGAAGCCACAGGGGACGCTGCAGGACCTGCCAGCTTTGTAGGCCTTAAAGCTAGAGCCCAGGAGAAAAGGCGAAGAGGGAAGAGGGCAGCTTTGAGGAGGAAACCACAGAGTAGGTTTCTGTCCAGAGTTTGTCTTTTCTCTTCTGCTCCTCCCGATTCTCACTTTTCTTTCTTGTTTTGCACCTCATGGTAGAAACAATCTAAATGTGTCCCATACATACACACACACACACACACACACACACACACACACACACACACACACACACA